>VZTT01070620.1:146993-169932 GCA_013400855.1 Buphagus erythrorhynchus
CGGCACCGCACGGGCAGCGGGGCAAGGCGAGCGAGCGAGCGGCCGCCGGCAGCGCAGCGCAGCGGAGGCAGCAGCGGACGGGAGCAGCAGCCGGCGCCCGCCCGGTCCCGCAGGTAGGAGCGGGCAGCGCAGGAGGCTCCGTGCCCGCCGCCCCCCGGTCCCCGGCAGGTGAGGGGTGGCTCTCACGCCTCGCTTTGACCGCAAAATTACTTTTCCGCCCCAAAGCGTGCGCCGCTGCCTGCGCCTTGCCCGGCGCTGCTGCCGGTGAACGCTGGGGTGTTTTAAACTCCATTGACTGGTTATTTCCGCCCCTCTCTCCCAGCTGGATAAAATCCCCGGGCTGGGAAGCACGGCCAAGCCTCACCCTCTCCTTGCGGGAGCGAGCGGGCAGCGCCCGGCCGCCTCTCCCAGGTACGGGCTGGGTGGGCTCCCCGGGTGTAGGAGCCGCTCCCGACCCGGTCCCGGGGGTGCTGCAGCCTCTTCCAGCAAAGGAGCCTGCTAAAAGCATTCCTGCTTCATTTGTTTTTCCTTTCTTTCAAGGTTCACGATGTTGACAGCTATGTTCTTGGCTGCGATCATTCTTATTACAGTGCATTCGCAGGAAACTGAGGAAACCATAACGTACACGGTAAGGTTTAATAGACTTGGAGATAATTACTGCTTTGCGGGGATTCTTTGCTAAATGACCCTTAAGAAAAACCGAATTTCTTGCCAATGTATAGCATGTGCTACAGAGGTCGCTGAGTTCGAATGTTAGCCATAAAATAAGCTGCTCCTGCACTGAAACAGTGCTTAAAAGTTCAAGTTGACAAGATTGAGCAAAATACATTACAACTGCTTGTTTGGCAAAGTTTATGTACTCAGTTTGAGGGGCTGAACAAAATTAGGAGGTTTTGATATTTGTTTTAACCCATTTTCATAAAGGCAGGGTCCCTAGGACCTTCATTTGAAATATATGGAGTTTGACAGATAATTAGGTCAAACATCCTTTTGTGTTTTCTTATGGATGTTTCAAGCTGTTTTTAACAAAATGTAAGTACTTCCAAATTTGGGGCTCTTAATGAAGCATCTGAATCCTGGAGTGATCATGGGACTGTTCTTTTCTGAGCTGGTTTTGAGCAGGGGTTTTGCATGGCTTGATAAAATTGTTCAAGAATATTGGAAATAGGTCCTGCTTGCAAGCAAGTGACAGGCTAAGGGATTTAAAGGCCTTTTTGTCAGGCTTTTTCTCTTCAATCTGCTTGTGTTCAGTGCTTGGCTTGTATAATGCCTGTCATGGAAGGAGTGGCAATTACCCCAGCTTGGGCTGGGGAAAAACCTGCATTTTCACATCTGATTACAGCTGTAATCCCTGCAACTTGCTTCGTATGGGTGGACCTCTGGATATGTGCACACACATCAGCCCAATGCCACACAAGCAGAAAATTCTGCACACATGCAAAAAGTTAGAGAACCACAGCCAAAGCCCAGGATTGTGTCTTATACAAGTAATCCCACTGAAGTCAGTGGGATAGCTCAAGCAAGTAAATATTGCAGAGTTGGACCTTCTTGTAGAAGTCAGGGCTTAAAGAAGCCTCAAGTGAGCATCAGGAAGTCAGTAATAAAATACTTTAACACTGGGCTTTAGAAGCATTAGGGTTTTGAAGGCTGGGAGTAGTTTTATTTAGAGGCTTCTGTGATTTTACTTTTTTTTTAAGTTCCTATATATAAGTGGAAACTGAAGATGTAAGTACCTTTTGAAAATCTGGACTAAACAGGGATCCCACCCTCCTCCTTTCCCACTGTTAATATATGAGGGGGGGGTTTAATTATGTAGCATTTCACATAATTCTAATTATGCCAACTGAACATTTCTAGCAAGCCTAGGTGACTTGGGCACCTATGTTCCCTTTTTAAGGAGATCTCAGCCTTTAGGTGCTTCACTGATCCTTTAACTCTGGTCATGTAAAATGAAACAAAAAAACCCCAGCTTTGGGAGATTTTGCTCTTGGGATGCTACTGTTTCTCATGCACACATTGTATCCATGGAGGGCCAAATCCTTTGCTATTGTAAAAGCCTTTGGCTGCAGTAATAGATGGACTTGGCTCCTTGCAGTTAAACAGACAGTACTTCTGTTGTGCATTAACAGGAATTGGGTGATTCAGTAAATGCATGAATTAGCTGTTTTCCTTTGGGTTTGCCTTTTCATAGCTACAGTAACTGTGGAGTTGTCAACTCAGCATGTAGTCAATCCTTTAGAGTGTCCACTTACCCCTTGGGGAGAAAAACCCTTCCAAGCCACAACTCGCTGCCACATTTGACAAATCGCTGGTGTCACCTGCAAGAGAAGAAAATGTTTTCAATCCTCCTGCTGAGTCAGAGTCCATCAGTAACAAATCCCTCAAAATAACTTGAGGATAGGACCTGCAGCAAGTGGATCTTCTTGGCATCAGAAAGCCAAGTTTGTCACTTGCAAGTCCCTCAGCAGCAGAGGAGTTGCAATAAGATTCAGCTTGCTTGACTGTGACTAATTACATTAGTCAACTCCATTCTTTTTTCTATGGGGCCATTAAAGTAATACCCTGAGCAGCCCAAGATGCACCTACACAGCACAGCCTAGTTGATTCAATGATATTTTAATATTTTAAACGTTTCTGCAGCAGTTGGTAGCACCATGATACTTTGCTAATCAGTGTCTGTAACTGTGACTTGAGATTAAAATGACTGTCCTCTGGATAATTTAATGTTTTTGGGCAGAGGAGTAATGAAGATGCAGAGCAGACTATTTAAAATCTTTCCTGAACTTGCTGGTATGCGCTGATATGAATAGTTGCTGAGTATAGCCTTGTTTGAATTTTGCAAAGCCTTGTATAAATAAGTAGTCCTGCTATTATAAACTCTAACCATTTATTGTGCATCTCTCAGTATAAAGTGTCCTTCCTAGACTGCAGTTCCTGGAGTCACATGATTAAAAAGCATGTGAATGAATTTCCAGCTGTCATGGGATCCTTCCCCATTGCTAATGGGAGAGAGGATGAAGTCCAGGGGCACAGAGCCCTCTTAGTCCCTCTGGCAAACAAAGCCTGGCAATGAAAGAGGTTCACCTGTTGGAAGGGAACAGGGAATGAGATCCAAATTCAGAAAAACTTGTTGCTTTTCATTAGAAGATTTTCATTCTGGTCAGCTTGGTCACACCAAGGATTTGGCCAAGGAGAGATGGTATAACACAGGGCATAGGAACAAGGCAAGGAGAAAGCAAGGTTTTCTCACTTTGCTCCCCATCCTGCTCACAACAAACAATACCTTGGGAACCTCCTGAGACAGAGGTGTTCTTTGTGTATCATAGGGTCATAGAGCATTCCAAGTGTGAAGGGAGCCACAAGTTCTGCTGTTTCTGCACAGCAGTGCTGTACCAATTGCCATTTCTCTAGCCTACCAAGGTATTGCATTTCCCTTTGTGTCACACTCTGAGTTCACTGAATACACCCGACTGTTTTTCCAAAACAAAGAATCCTGAGTAACCAAATTTATTTCTTTTTTTTTTTTCTCCACAGCAATGCACAGATGGCTATGAATGGGATCCTGTTAGGCAACGGTGCAAAGGTACAGTAAATAATTTTCAAAGACAGACTTGCCACTGGTATTCTTTAAGTATTCTCACTGCACACCCCTGTTTTGGACACGGAGGTGTGCGTGCATGTCTCGTCGTGTTTCTTTGTGTTAATGGCTGTTGCAGAAGGTTCGACTGTTAAAAGCATGACTTGTGTTGTTGCTAACCACAGATATTGATGAATGTGAAATAGTCCCAGATGCATGTAAAGGTGGGATGAAATGTGTTAACCACTATGGAGGATACCTCTGTCTACCCAGAACAGCGCAAATTATTGTAAATGAGCGAGAAGAAGCAGCAGCTGAATCCACAAGTGGTCGAAACAACGTCATTCGCCGGACCCCTGCTGACCCCCAGCGTGCCCCTCCCAACCCAACCCACCAAATCCAGTGTGCAGCTGGGTATGAGCAAAGTGACCACAACGTGTGCCAAGGTAAGCCAGCGCCTGCCTCGGTCCTGCTGCCACTGCAGTGTGGGTGACCACAGAGCCGGGGCACTGACAGCCTGTAGCCTTGCACTGACTGCAAGGGGCTGTTGCTCCATTGACACCTTTAAAGATACAAAAATAAAATACATAAATGTCACTGTTGTTGTTCAAGGCATCAGAACGTGCAGTTTGTTGCAGCCTTACAGTCTGTTCCATCTCTTTTGGGCTAACATGTTGAATTTATTCTGTTGTCTGTAGCTCCTTAAAAAAGTCTTTAAACAACTCTAGTGAAGCATTTTGTGTTGTATTAAGTATGTCTAGGAAAGAAAGTGCTCTGAAAAGAGTGGGCAATGCAGCAAGGCATAAACAATTTGGAAAGGTTTGCAGAACTCTGTATTTCTCAGTAAGCGAATGCTGAATGAACAAAAAATAACCACAGGATGAACTTTTGCTTAGAGCAGGCTGCAGTGCAGAAGGCTCCTCTATTTTTATTGTGGACAAGGAATATTCCTCCAGCAGTAGGAACCCAACTTCTGAACAGCCTGTGCTCTTCTGATCTCTGTGGAAGTAGCCCTAGGCAGACCTTGCCAGTTTACTTCCAGTCCTAGCCTGGCCACTCTTTGAAACTATGGCAATGAAGAACTTTCATCTGAGTGTACATGCACCACACACAGTGCCAAAAATTCTCAGGGCATTAGCAATGTTAATTGTATGCATTCAGGAACCAGCCTCACAAGCACTACTGTAAACTAAGACTGTTTCATTTATTATTTTATATAAATAGTTTACTCTTCTACTTGCTGAAGTAACAAATGTTTTGGCCATTGTTTTGTTTTCTTTCATAGAAATATACTCTAGCCCTTACTCACAAACTTGCTTTTCAAGCACATTGGAGGGACACCCGTGCAAAGAGAGGGCAAAACTTGACCCCATGGTTCATCTTTTCCACTTTGTGGCCTGTAACTGTATAATCACATAAAATAGTACTTTAGGGACTGTAATCAGGGCAGGCTGTAATACACAGTGGTAGTTTCCTTCTCCGTGGTATTCATGTACACAGGACATTATTTATCACTAGTAAGTAAATTCCCTGTCATTCTGGAGCACAGTAATCATCATGGAGGCTGGAGGAGTTATTTTTGTAGGCAAAGCCTCAGAGTTGCATTTCTGGCTTATCTGCTCCTGTCCAACATTTCTGTCACTCTGATTGAAGAATGTCAAGTACAGAACCTACCACAGGAGGTCAGATCTCCTTAACCCTGGACGTTCACTGGGGGTCATCAAGGGAAAATCAATGCTAAGGATGGAAAATTGGCTTTTTCCTTAGTTCAGCTTGGCAAAGCAGCAGCAGAACCAGGAGCAGAACTGTTGGGTTTGGCCTGGAAATCCCTCCTTCAGGTGATGCTGCTGGCACTACTCTTCACTGGTGAACTGTAATAAACTGTTCCAGCTTCAGCACACAACATCTTGATTTGTTTAAAAATGCAGGTCATGCTAGAAAATTTCAAAAGATGACCATCCCTTTTGCTACTCTGGCTTTAGAAGCATAAATTTGGGATACAATAAGGCAGTTTGACAGCAGTTAGTACCCATAGTTTTTGCCCCATGTAAAGGTTGCAGGTTAGGTTTAACTTAGAGACTGGCAACTGGTTGAGGTTTCTGTTTTGTTGAGGAGAAATTGGTGGTGATACATTACTATTACTTTACTCCCTGCTCTGGCTTCCTGGAACCTGCAACTAAATATTAATATTCAATTCCCAGATCTTTGGTTAATTTATAAAAACAACTACGTGTTGTTACAGTACCAGAAGTTTTAACCAGCAGGCACACAAACTATGGTGAAATCTTGGGCCTGACTGAATCAAGCTACTCATTTCCTCATGCCAAAATTTCAATCTAAATGCAGAAAGCATGGAACTATTAGTGTTTAAAAGCTGAAATGTATTGTACTGAATGCATTCCAGCTGGAAGGGTAGTGGACAGTGTGCTTGAAATGAAGGATAAAAGAGTTTTGGAGCACTTAAAGCATGCATTCAACTTCATGATCTTCATGCTTTTCACTGCTGAAAATATCTTATAAAAGATAATCTTGATCAGCAATGGTCCCACTGCGGATTTATTTAATTATGGTTAAAAGACTTTGCCATGATAACTGCTCGAGGCTCCTAGGGAGTGTAACTTACAGATATAGTCACACTTAAGCTTGTTTTATTGTTTAGTAAATCAAATATGAAGTCCAGCTCCTTCTAATTGTTTGCAGATGTATGACATTTTCCTTCCAGTCCAGCAGCACTAAGTATTTTATAACCAATGTGAAAGTGTGGAGACCTCTGTTTCAAACAATAACATGCTCTGAGGAGCTGAATTACTCACATCATGCTGCAGTGTGAGGGGCCTTCTGTTTTAACACAAATGCCCACTCCCTTTTTAAGCATGGAACAATGGGGGAATGACAGGTCAAACACACTCCTGTGTGTGGTTCCGGTGCTTGGAATAAATGCCCATAAAGGACATTGGTGAAATCCTGGATTTCACTCCAGTGATGTGCTGATACACATTTTTATAACTACTACTGAGAAGAAACATGTTTTAGAGTCCCACATTGATGTTAGAAGTAAAGGTAGCAAACATTTCCTGGGACATTTTTAAGATACACTTTATGAGCAGTGATGCCAGGAGCCCCCAAACTGAAGCAAGAATGAGGGAGGTTATTCTGGAGGAAGATCTCTGATATGGAGAAAGTTGTGCTTCGACCTAAACACTTGAACTGTACTTCGTATTCTGAGTTTATGACCTTACCTAATCCCCTCCCTCTCCATCCCAATCAGTTCCCACTTCACTGTCACTCCTGAATTTGGTCCCTAAGGGAGATTCTTGTATGTGGCACCTGGTCACACTTTCAGGAAGCCACTTGGATGTTCAGCCCTGCCACTGTGAGGGTATCACTGTAATGGGGAAGAGCAAAAAAACAGAGTAAGAAATCATTTGAAGCAAATCACTGAGTTAACTCGTGTTCCTAGACCTTTTTTCCTGGTAAAAACCATAAATAACTGCACCCTGTGCCTGCAAACAGGAATGAGTTGTATTTTACTTTGTTGTTAGGCCCTCTGTGATTCGAGTCTGCTCCTATTGAATTCAAAAGAAAATCACCCAATTAATTCAATTTTGTCAAATCTGGTCTGCAAGAAAGTACTGGCTTCTCCTAGATTGTTAATGACACTTGAATGAAAAAAGGGACCAAAATGGTACCAAGTAACCTGTAAACTTGAGAAGGGAAAAGAACTTATTTTCCTTAATTCCTATCATGCTGGCAATACAAGCAATAAAGTAAGCAAACATTTCTGCTCCTCAGCTAGATTAGTTTTTGATATTTCTCCAGCCTGTTTGTAACCCTTTGTGCTGCTGCACTACCAAGTACAGGAGGGAGACAGATTGCAATACAGGAGATCAGTGCTTGCTTATATGGGAGAGAAGCATTTTTCCAGAGTTCTGCTCAGGCTTGGTGGATATTGGTTGCTTTTTTCCTCCTCTATGAAAGGGGAAAAAATTAATTTGTTTTCTGTGCTGTGGTTATTTTTCCTCCTGCAAAATCATTTTAGGTATCTTTACACTAGTAGAGGTTAGGTTGTTTTTTTTGTTTGTTTGTTTGTTTGTTTGTTTTCTGGTACTTTTCAAGGTAACTTCTCATACTCAAGCTATGCTTTTAACTCAAGAAGTTAATCATGAATAAGACAAATAAGGCTAAATTTTTCAGCTGTAGAATCCTTTTTTTTTTTGTTGTTGTCCTGTTAAGGAGGGAGGGACAAGGGGGAGCAGTTCCTGATGTTTTCCATAGAAAAATCCCTTTATATGATATATATTTATATATGTCACGGATGTGCAGCTGCCATACAAAGGACATAAAAAGTGTGTGTGTGTAGGTGCACTTGGCTGCCCTCAGCAGAGCCTGGCTGTGCTCTGGCAGGAGTCTCCTCCCTGGCATTTTGGCTGGGGGCACTGCAGCTCCTAATGAGCTCCACTCACTGTGGAGCTTTGATTCCTGAGCTCCTGGAACGTGCAGACACATCCAGCCCAGCTGAAACTCAACCTGAAATGCACCCCGGGGTGCCACTAATGTGCCACAACCACTAACGAGCACTCAGCCTTCAGGGCCAGACTCCAGGGAGCCTCAGAAGTGCATGGACTGAGATTTTGGAGCCTCTGCACCAAGCTGAGATCTACTCCTATGGGCTCAACCCATTTTCTAATACAGACATAGTCTAAAATACAGCTGTAGAAGTTCCTTAGCCGTGGAAATGTTTTTGAGAGCTTTTGTAAAATACTGTATTGTGTAACTACCATCCCGAGTTTTCCCCCTTCCTGTACGTAAGGAGTACTTTTAAAAATGCTTCAGGGCTACTTGTAAAAGAGCCTGAGGTGTGACAGGTTTAGTTCCAGAGTTGTTCCTCTCAGGGCAAGACTATGCAGTGACAGTAGAAGGGGGAATGGGTTTAAATTGAAAGAGAGTAGGTTTAGATTAGGTATTAGGAAAAAATTCTTTACTATGGTAGTGGTGAGACCCTGGCACAGGGAAGCTGTGGCTGCCCCATCCCTGGAAGTGTCCAGGGCCAGGTGGGATGGAACTTGGAGCAATCTGGGATAGTGGGAGGTGTCCCTGCCCATGGCAGGGGTGGAACAAGATGACCCTCAAGGTCCCTCCCAACCCAAACAATTTTATGATTCTGTGAACAGCACTAGGCCTGTTGAGTTTGAGGACAGGGTGAAGACAGAGCCTATGGCAGGAAAAATAAGGCCTGGTTATGTGGTTTAGGATGGCAGTAGCTCAAAGTGCTCCCTCAGGCCATGTGTTTGTGCAGCACTCCAGCAAGTGGGGAACTCTTGTTGCCAGCTGTAGCCACCCTAAGAGCCTGACCTGGTTCCATGTGCCACTTCAATACTCATTACTGGGACAAGCCACAGGAATTCTGCAGGTCTAAGAGGATGCACAGAAGGACACAAGCTGGCACTTGCACAGCTCTTTGTTCATAGCTTCCAATTAACTCCTTGTACATTTGGATACAGCATGCAGAGATCATCTTTCATCAGCACATCCAGAACCAACTGTTCAAGATGTTAATCTGTGAAACTGCTGCATTCTGCTGCAAAGCAGCATCTCTTTAGTGGCCCTGAGGGTCCAGAGGGGCGTTCACAAAAACCCATCTTGTTTTGAGGGCCTGGTTTTGGGCATTTTTGAAATCTGGCCACTCTGAATCATCTTCCCATCTGTGCTATTTGCACAGCTGTGGGTGTCAAGTCAAGACCTTGGAGAGATATTCTCTGTTCTGTCTGACCATTTTACTGTGAACATCCATCACAAGCATAAATACTAGCAGCTGCTTTCCTTTCCTGAGTTATTTGCTGCTTTCCCATTGTCCTGACCCCTGCAGGAATACTCTCAGTGTGTTGCAGCTAAAGATTCCTCCCATTTGCTCATTGTGCTAAGAGTACTAGAGGCAAGCAAGCTTCCCCGAGTTGTATTTACCTTAGCTTCCTGAATTGGGATTATGCAGGCAAGCACTGGGCTTCAAGTTTAAGTAAACTCATTAGCAGTTCTCATGGCTTCTTGCAGCAGAAGAATGGGATCACACAGTAGTCACCTCGGCTGTCATCCTTGTGGGCTGCATTTGTTGATTTTAAAGCCTGTTGCCTTAGTAGCTCAGAGAAGGCTCATGTTTTGACAGACAAAACACAGCAAATGGATTCAGAAGGCACATGGCCTGAAGAAAGTCCAAACTCCAGCCATCTGTCCTCCTTCAGAATTCTTCTCTCTAAGCCGGAGGTCTTTTCCACAATGCAATCAGGGATAACACCAGATAGCAAAGGGCAAGAATGTGCTTATGCCTGATCCTGACTTGGCATCCCAGAGTACTTGGCACCCCATTAAACAGCTCAGAGCACTTCTTTCTCTCTTCGAGGAATTCCCTGTACCTGTTGCAGACACTCAGATCTGAGCATCCTACAAGTCAGGAAAACCCCAGCAGGAGTGAGGGCTGTCACCTGCTGCACTCAGCAGCACCAGAGGACATGAAAAGGACTTGGGGCAGCAAGGGCTGTGCTCCCTGTGCCAAAACCTGCTCTCAAAGGAATCTATTCCACAGCATGACAGTGACACAGGCACTCCCCCAGCAGTGCCAAGGCAGCTGCTTTTACCACCTCTCAGGTAATTTTATAGTGACACTGGAGTGTTCTCACAGTGCTTGCTCTGAGCAGTTGTTTCCTCCCAGTCCCCCTGCACTGTCACTCTCCATCCTCCTGAGAAAGGCTCTGTGCTCCTCCTCTCTGCAGTTTTTTGTTCAGGATTGTTTTCTCTCAACCACCACTTTTTCCCTCCATTTTCAAACCTGATTCCTATTTCAGATTAATTAGTGTGTAAAAGAAATGCTCCTACCTG
Organism: Buphagus erythrorhynchus; assembly: GCA_013400855.1. Taxonomy (NCBI): domain Eukaryota; kingdom Metazoa; phylum Chordata; class Aves; order Passeriformes; family Sturnidae; genus Buphagus; species Buphagus erythrorhynchus. The sequence goes on from VZTT01070620.1 coordinate 157,441, forward strand.
TGTTCTATTTTCTTGCAGTCTGGGTTACTGAGTCATCTTGGCTAGAACATTTCTAAAGGATCTCAGCATTGCAGACACATTTTTCAAAGGTCCAAAATTTTGCTAAGCATCTCCAGCAATGGGACACAAATTTAGGAAGCTGGAAAACTTGTTCAAGAGCTGAAATTTGAAACTTATTTTCCTCATTTTATCCTCTTTCCAAGCGATATCTCCCTTGCCATGCTGGCCAGGGAAGATGATAACTGCTGTTTGTGTGTGCCAAAACAGCCCCACAGGAAGAACAAAGCTTCCTGCAAAGGCAGCAGAGGCCTGTTGGATTCCTCCCTGCACCACCCAGGGATGCCTGTGTTCCTGTCCTTTGCTAGGGAATCCCATCTGCTGCCCCACAGCCAAGCACACCAGTCTCCAGCACTGTGGGAATTCATTCAGAGTGGTGCTCAGGCTTACTGGTTTGCCATTTTCCTACTGTCAAAGACAAGAAGGGAGGGTTACAGGACTCCCTTCTAGTGAGATATTTTTGGTCTGGTAGAAGCCACAAGGAGAGTGTCATTTTTGAGTTCACCTACCAGGTTGCATCTTCAACATTCCACATTTTTTGTGGTGTAGTCAACTCCTCTTGTGCAGCACTTTGTCATGGCAACCCCTCTGTGCTGTGTCTCTGTTAATTGGGATTAATGTAAGCTGAGCTTGACCACCCCCTTTCATTACAATTACGTTCTTTTTTTCCCCTCTGTGATGCTTTTTGAGCTACTTTTTCTGGGCTATCATCATTTATGCATGGTCTAGAATAAGTCACACCAAATTTAAGCCTCCTTTGGGCTGAAGAGTTCTTATCAAAGAGAATTTTGCCACATACCTGTCAAAGTTTAGATGCTTCTATCCACAAGGTTGGAAGATCTGAACTGGGCTTGTAAGATCTCTGTATGACAAGAGTACATGGAATAGGTAATCAGACATATAAAGCTCATAAGTAAAAAGTATGAAATTTCACAAAGAAATATCTGTTTCACCTTTGATTTGCTAAGTTTTCTTTTTATAGCAGCCAGAAAGCAAGTTTTGGAGAGAAAGTTATTTGCCATAATTCAACAGACAGCAAAATATAACCTGAAAAAAAACTATACTAAATATACAAGAATGCTGCTTGTACCCTCTTTCATCTACCTTTTAACTTTACTAAAAATACAAGAGGGATTTGCAAATTACAGAGCTCTGAAGTATTTTAGCACACACGTAGTTATTATAAAATACCTTTAATGCTCATTCACATTTGTGTCTCATTTGTTAATCTGAAATCGTCTTAAAGGTTGGTCCTGTTTTAAGCAGAGAAATGTCTAATTTTTGTTAGGTATAATTATATGATCAAAGCTCAAAAAAAGTGACTAAGAAAATATTTGTTACACACACTTTTATAAGCTACAGTGCTGAGAAAAAGTTCCTGAGGCTCAGAAAGGAATTAGACCTTTTCTGGCAAAATATATCCCAAGCTCTTAATTAAGCATTTTTAAAATTAGATATTTAGTAGCCCCTTGTCTGTTGCTGTTAGTGAATGGCTTAAATAAATAACTTTAAAGGAAAATTCTTCAAGGGAATGACAAAGGATTCTTTGTGTGAAGGGATGTTTACTTTGGGAAACTCCAAATCTGGCTTTATTAACTCTTGATTTTAAAAATGCATGCCTTTGAGTGTACATAATAATTAATTAGCCTGTTTTGATGAGCTCTGAGAAGGAGAAGACATTGCTGAGCCTTCCTTTACAAGCTGAATTGAAGCTGAAGGGAGCTCCTGGTCTGGTGCATGAGCTGGTGTAAGATGATTTCAGCAAATCTGACCCTGCACTCGAGCATGTTCAGCCTGTGCCTGCACAGATGTTCCAAGGAGATTCCTGAGCACAAGCAGAGCTTGCTCCAGGGTTTTTATGTGCATCTGCCTGCACAGATGGGTGGGATTCCTGTGAACAGGTAACTGGGCAGAACACGTGCAACCAAACCAATCCCACATTCCCAGATGGAACCCAAAGACAAACTCTGACAAGGCAGATTGCTCTGCAAAACTGGGCCTTACACCAAGAGTTAAGTTTTGGTTTCAATTTCAATTGAAAAATTCACCAGAGTGAAAGAAATACAAGGAGTGGGAGGGAAGCATCTTATGGGATATAATCTCCCATACCTTCAGAAAGCAGTGATTTGGACAATCAGTTCCCGAATGTCTTGAAGCATTATAAATTTAGAAAGAAATCCTTATCAATATTGTAACAGCTGCCTGTTGTCAGAAGTACTTAGAATTGGGAAATGCAAGGACTTTTGACAGGTAACAATGTTCTGTGTGGTTTTAAAGAGGTTGCCAATAAGGTAACATTTAATAACAGTCATGCACAGAGCAAAGGAATCAAACATGGCAAAGTGAGCAGAAATTTAAGTGTGATTTTAGCTGACATGACCTATCTTATAAAAATAAAAACCAGGAGAAACAATCTCTCTCTTGTCTAAACTTACTCTGGGGCGAATTTTGAGTTTCTGGGATAGAGAGTAGGTGGAATTAAATACACTTTTAGAAGCAATAAATACTTGCTTGTAGTTTTTAAAGCACTTTCTTCATAAATGAATTTGTTCTTAAGGGACTTTCTTATCAGGAGCCAGCTCTCCACAGAACTCTGAGCTGATAAAAGTGACCTGGGTAAAACAAGGACTTGAGTGTCATGCCTGGAGTGAGTTAAAAGCAGGAATATAGGAATATTTCACAGGGCAGTGAGCACAGAATCACATCAGAAATAAGCAGTGCTTTGGAGCAACCCCTGCTCTGCCCCTGTGGGCTGTGGATGACACCTGACTTCATTCCTCCCAGAAGTTGTTGGAGACTAAATCAGGAAAGAGTGCAGAATCCAAAAGTCATTCCCGCTTCCCAGGGGGAAAGAAAAAACGTGTTCTTCTCTGACATCATCCTGCCTGTATGTACTCTGCATCCAGACCTTCCTCAGTCTTATCTGGCTTTACTTGAAGCATCAAGACAGATTTTCTTTCCCACTCTCTCCTTATGTGTTACTGGAGTAGAAAATAATTTGAGGATGGTTGCAATACCCAGAGATATTGCTGACATTTCCAGCACTCTTTCCCTGGAACAGAAAGCACTGTACAAGCAGATAAAAGTGACAGACTTAACACCACTGAGCACCTCTTGGGTTTCTGGTGTTTGCAGGAGCAGGAGAACTTTACAGCTTGAATTAACCTGAGGTGGAAGAGAGTTAGAACCACACTCCTGATAGCATTTGTGCAGGAAAATTTGGGTGCAGGGAAAAAAACCTACCTATTTTCCCCACTGTAAACACTGACCATTATTTAAACAATCCAGAAACTATAGTCACAGATTTTAATCTACTAATCAGCATGTGAAGAAGGATGATTTTAGGGAAGGAGAAACTTTTCTCTGTGTGTTCCAAGACAAAGTATTCCTCTGTTAGAAACTGTGGCTCTCTATGCCTATAAAAAGGAAAATTCCCCATTTCTAGACAAGATATTTTTATGAAAAGGTTGCTTCATCATGTATTTAAATCAAAACATTCTCTCCATTCTGGTTACACTCAGAGTTCAGTATCCACTGTGAGGAGAATCTCCTCCTTACTATGTATGCAGATTTACAAGGCTCCAGGCACCTTTGAAATAAATTGAAAGCACAGCCATGTAATAGAGCCAAACCCCAAAACCAGCCAAGGAGATCCACCCAGCAACACCCTCGAACACCCTCAGCACAGCTTCAGAGCGCTGGTCTTGATCTTGTCTCTGCTTTCTCCACCCTCCTAAAAGCTTCCTGGGGGATTCCCCAGCTCCAGAGCAGTGCAGGGACTGTTTGGGATGCAGGAATAGCTCACTTGCTTGGTTTCCTTCCCTCTCAAACAGCTCAGGAGAAGGGCAGCTGTTTGCACAGCCTGGGACAGGGGGATACTGAAAAACAGGAGCAGCAGGAGAAAGCAGCAGCTTGGGGATGGAGAGAGGTTTTAACAGCAGATAAAAGTGTAGCAAAACCATACAGAAATAATCAAGGTAGGTTTGTAGCTGCTTTTTCCCACTTTGAAATTTAGAATTTGAGTATTTGTGATGCTGGAAGGTGGCAAGGTTGGAGAAGCCCCCAAAAGGAAATGCTTCCCAAAATCTCTGCCATGGGATAGGAGTGAGGCCAACAGTTTAGGAACTTGGTCAAACAAAGGCCTGGACATTTTATACAGTGAGAGCAGAAGTTAAAAAGCAGCAACTTTTGAAAAGGTTAACAAATCTAATTTATGCTTAGGGCAATCCTCAATTTATAACAAATGTCAGGATGGGGTTGATTGTTGAAGAACAGATTGAGGATGTACTTTCCCGAGGTATCTCCCAGTGCCCAATTTGAGAAAGCAGAGTCTCTGTGTTTTCCATCTTTCTGGATTTGGTGGCTGTTACCTGTAGGGTGAGCACAAAGCCAAAGCTCTGGTGAATCAGTCTGGTGGACATCAGATGTTCAGTCCCATAATGGAATCACTCCTGGCCCTACAGGCTGCAGAATGTTGATCCTCTTTTCGGAGAACACAGACCAGTGTAGTTCTGTTAAAAAATTAAAACCTTAAGGAAATTCAGACAAAAGTTTCTGTAATTCTGACAAGGTGGTGTGTAAATAATCTGATTGTTAGCTGTCAAATGCAATTTCTATATCAAAAATAAATCAGGTATTGATATTAGAACACTGTCATCATAGGAATCAGGATTTGTTTCTGTGTGCAGAGAATGCAGCACTGAAATTCAGCGACACTGAGTACTGGCACAGCTTCCAGGGGCCCTCCAAGGCCCCATTCTCCTGGACAACATGTGCATGGAGAAGGAACTGTCCTGCTCTAAACTGCCTCGTGGGGCACACACTTCCCTACCTTTAGGGTTGGACTCGATCATCCCTTCCAACTCGGGATATTCTGTGATGTGTGACTTAACCAGCACATCACACCCCACAATTGCTGTGTTCAGTGGTGCATTTGGGACAAAAGCAGCAGCAGGAGCAGCTTGTATCATTCCTTGCATTTGATTCTTTGTTTTAGTATCTGTCACATCCAAGCCAGCCAAAAAGTGGCCTCAGCACATCCTGGCTGGTGGAGGCTGAGGGAGCCCCGGGGGCTCCATTCACATGCCTCAAGTGTGACCAAGCAGGGGCTGAGGAGCCACTGCACAGCCTGGTCCTCAGGGTGGGGTCCCACTCCTGCTACAGCCCCTGGAAGCAAAGCATTAAAGAGACCAAAGGGACCAGTTGGGATTTTCACATCCTCAACGGCCATCGGGGGGTTCAGCCAGCAGGAACAACCCCAAGCGTGTCAGAACAGGAAAAACAGCGAGAAGGCAGCACAGAGCAAGGAAGGGTTTGAAATTTGGCTGTAACACGGAGAGCAGGAGAGCCGTGGGAGCTGCCTGGATGGAGCCCATCCCCGCGGAATGCACCAGCACACACGCACTCGCCTTTACAGCCCAGAGTTCCAGAGCTGCCTCTGTCACACAAAGCCAGCTTCAAGACAGCATTACTGTCCCTTTGGGATGCACTTGGGATGGGCTGCACAGACAACAGCCCTTAAAAACTGCAATGATAATATGCAGGTTTTTCCATTCCTATCATTTGTCCTTAATTTGAAAAATTAAATGCTTATGTCCCATTGTTAACTATTCTTAGCACTAATTTCACAATTTAGCCCAGTGGTGACCAACAGGTTTCCTTATAGTCCTTCTCTTTAATTCACAGCTGGGCTGAATTTATTTAGTTTGGTGCTTAGGCTGCATTAAAAAAAGAAGCTGTGTGGCAGTCTCCACTTGTTTTAATCAGAAACCTCACTGCACTCAATTCCTGCCTGAAGAACCCTATAAAAAGTCAGAAGAAAGACAGGTAGTAGAGCTCTCCATTCTGGTTTATAGCTTAGAGAACATTTACAGCAGCCCAGAATAATTCAGGTGAAAAGGGGCCTCGGGAGGTCTCCAGCCCAACATCCTGCTCAGCTCTGAGATCAGATCTGGGAGATTTATCCACTCAGGTCTTGAAAAACCCCATGGAAGGAGAGAATTTTTCTGGCACCAGTTCCACACCTTGACAGCCTTAATGGGGAAAAAGGTTTTCCCTATACCCAGAATCCCTCCTTACAATTCACCCTGGTTGACACAGACAAAAGAGATGTGCTAAAAATGCAGGCTTGGGGGGAAAACAGGTTTGTTTTCTTACAATTTTGTAGGTGAGGAAGTGTTCTCCATAAGAGGAGGTAACAATTCAGGGCAGCCCTAGGTTTGAATGAAAGCATTTTCCCGAGGAGCAGGCTGGGTGAATGTCATCCCCAACCTCCCATGACCCAACTCCTGCTACAAGTGAATCTCTGCAGCTTTTTCATTTCCAGTTAAAAACAAAACAAAAATTAATACTAGCAATATGTATCCACAAACAAGGAAAGAAGCGGAGTTTCACTGATCCGTGACTGTGCTTACTTGAACTCTGAATAACTGCAGATATTTTCATAACTAGTGCCCACAAAGCTTCTCAAAGTACTGAGAGAACATCAAGATTGATTTTACAAAACCACTGTTTGTAATTTGAAGTGTCATATTAAGACACCTTCAGTTGCATTCCAGCATTTAAAGCACACACTTAGATCCCAGGATTTTCCCTGACACCTTTGCACGTGCCTCATTTTACACCACTGCTCACTGCTGGCCTCAATCAGCCCTTCAACTTGTTGCTAGGAACTTTTATTTTAAAACCCCTCACTACAAAACTTGCCAGAGCAAGCCTGCAATACCAGGCACAGGCTGATCCTGCTCATGGGTGGGTAGGAAATGCTTGAGAGTATCGGAGGGAGTAGCCTTGATCTGGAGGAATTGCCTGTTTACTCAGCTTGCACTTGCATTGCTGGGACAGTTTTCAGATCCCTCTGCTGAATATCCCAGCTTGTCTCATAATGCTGCCCCTTTTAGATACCCTTCAATTCTTGTTTCTCTTTAATTCCTTACTCTCCCTTCCTCTTTTCTTTACTTAAACTCTTGGCAGTGAGGGCCAAAACCTGACTGCAAACAGCAGTTCACACTGTGCTCCTGGATAAATTACTGTACAATTAGCAACGTCACTTTCAAAACGTTAATGAAATAAAGCTGCTCCTTTAGGAAACCAGATACTTTACAGTTGATGATTTATGGTGACTCCAAACAGGACTGTGAATTTGCAGAGCCAGCTGAGGCCATGCTGTCACTTTTACTCACTAAATACTTCGTGCCACTTCTCTAGGAAACGAGGCCTGGCCTGGTTACAAGAACCATCTCCCCAGTATCTTCTCTGTAAAATCTTGTCCCTCCTGGAAGCTGAATTTCCAACTTGTTGATGATCTGCAAACTAGATCCATTCTGTCCCTTCTGAGGAGCAGATGGATGCAGGGGCTGCTTTGGGACAGAATGACACGTAACTGTGCATCCACTGAGATCTTTCCAGGAACCTCTCAGATTTCTTTTCTGGCTCAAGGGGCCTTGCTCTCCAACACTGGACATTTTGGGCAAGCACATGTACATGCAATAAGTGTGAAGCCTTGTGGGGTAAATAAAAATTCCTGCACAAATAAGGGGAATAATAAATCAAGCCCAAGAGTTTTAAGGCAATATGAAGAATTAATCTATTTACTGAACCTTCTGTAGATAAGAGGCCATTGTTCTTTGCTTTGAAAAGATTTTTGTTTTTAATATGTATTTAGCCTTACTTATCTATTATACTTTGCTTCCTTTTTTATTTTCCTTTAATTGAAAACAAGACCTAACTCCTTAAAAATTGTTTGGACTTGATCCTAAAACACACTGAACACTTCCCAGTCCAGAAAATAACAGGGTACTAGAACCTTCATGACTTGGATGTCATTTGTCAGAGGTGTTTTTGAACCTCTGAAATCCCTTCAGAAGACCCTGTGGTTATTTAGCTGAGATGTTATTTATTTTCTTTTGTGCTGACTTTTTTTACCTGTCCATGAAATAGCCAAAGCAAACTAACAGTCTGTTAGATTCTAAATAAATTTAGATACAGATCTCTCTACAGAGGATGTCCAATTAACTGCTAAAAACCAATCTTGTCATTAGCCTTCCACTGGGGTTTTGCATATTTATTGCTAGCATCTGATTAATTAAACCCAGCCTTTAAATCAAGGCAGTTGGTTAAATGCTATCTATGAATGTTTTCAAGCTATGGAAGCCCACATGTTTTCAGTCTGCTAAAAAACTTCCCCTCCTCTTCAGCAGTCCCTGTCTGGAAACCTTGTATATTGAAAAAGCTTTAAAAAAAAAAAAAAAATCTCTACAACCCACAACTTTCATTACCTGGTTCTTGCTGTCCTCTGAACTGCCCCCATCTCTCCTCTCTGTTTGCTGCTTGAACATGGTCCTGGGTTTTGGTTCAGGGTTTGGAGCAGCACAAGAGAATCCTTCTCCACAGCCAGAGCTTCTGAAACCCAAGAATACAGAGAAATCCAGGTTAGATCTCCCAAATTTACACAATGAATTTGAGGTTGATTAGCTTGGGAGAAGGCTTAATGTTGCACACATTGGTTTGGGTTATTCTAGATAACAACTATAAGTGCATGAATAATAGGATTAGTAAATGACTTTAAAAAATTAAAACACTTTAGCTTTAGAATTTTAAGTGATTCCCCCCTTTATCCTATAGGTAAGAAATGAATGTGCTAGTAGATAGTTATTCTTTCTTCACTATAAATAAACCATCTTCCTACTACTCAGCTACATCTCTCCTTGCTTCACCTTTTCATTCTATTCTTTGCTCTTGGCATTAATTACTTGGATATAATTAGCTTCCTCTAGATTCATCTTCTGCCAGTTCACCTCTTGCTTCATCAGTGCCTGGAAGACAGCACTTCCATAAGGAAAGAGCCACCATCAATTTTGTTGCCATCTAGAGCTCAATGAGGATGGCATGGACTTGCCCTGACCTGCTCCCCTGCAAAGCCCTGCAAGTGGACAATCAATGCACTGGAATTAAATCCATCTGGAAGGCACTTGAGGCAGCAAGAGACCCCTGAGTGTGATGGACAGCTTTTTCCAATAGCTTTGATGAAAGTCTTAAATTGAGAAATCTCTTCTCCCATCCTGCAAGAATTTATGAGCAGAATTTCTTTTGACCAACCACCATTGGCCTGTGTTCAGCAGCATCTGAGGCCCTCATGTTTCCCTGTGGATCCTGCCCAGGCATTAACCTCTGCAGTGGATTTTCATCACACATTCATGGCTGTCTGCTTAAAGCTCCAGGCAGTGCCAAACAATGTACTGACAATGTCCTGGGCATCCCTCAGATGTGCCAGGATACAGACAGACATCCCTGGCACTTGGCTCATACATTCCTTTTGCAAGAGCATAAAGATCTGGGATCTCATGCCTTTTAAAGAGGAGATGGAACACACACAGAACCAAGCAAAGCACCTTTGAGGGGGAAAAAACAAGGATGAAAAAAGTCCTCAATGCTTTTTCAGGAAGGATGGCTACAAGAAAGACAGCGAGGGATTTTTGGCAATTTTTTTTTTTTTTTNTGAGTTTTTAAGGGAGAGAGTGACTAAAAAGAAAAGAGGGTGTTTTTTTTGAAATTTTTTTTTTTTTTTTTTTTTTTTTTTTTTTTGCATTAGAGAATAGATTTACATCAGATATTAGGGAAAAAATTCTTGGCTGAGGGTGGTGAGGCCCTGGCACAGATTGCCTAGAGAAGCTGTGGCTGCCCCATCCCTGGAAATGTTCCAGGCCAGGTTGCACAGGGCTTGGAGCAACCTGGGATAATGGAAGGTGTCCCTGCCCATGACATGGGGCTGGAATTGGATGAGCTTTAAGACTCCTTCCAACCCCAGCCATTCTATGATTCTAAAGCTTCCCACTCATCTTTCTTCCTGGAGCCAGAAGCAAGAGAAACATCTCAAGCCACAAAGTATTAAAAAACTTGTCCAGTGAATCTGTCAGGGCCTGTTCCTTCCCTTCCCCCCGGTAGCTGCAAAGCCAATTCCTTTTATTCCTGCCGTTCTCCAGAGGCAAAAAGCTCGGTTTGGACAGGCATCAGTGCTAATGATTGTCCCACAGATCTCCTCCCTGTGTCCTGGGCTCCGTGCTGCTGGAGCTTTCCAGCCCCTGACAGTGATCCAGGACTCTCCTGAGCTGCAGCAATGGCCCAGACCAATGTTCCCTCCTTGGAGGGCTTCATTTCTCCCTGTCCTTGGCTCATAGAGCATCAACACGTTCTGGGGAGCGCCCGCACTTGGTCACGACCACAAATGGCTTCAAAAGCAACAATTTTCTTTAATTTGGTTCTAAAGAGCTCTTTCAGGAATTTCATCAGCTCACAGGGAGTAGCAGGGATTGTTGGAGGAGCTGCTTCCCCTCTCACAAGCACCTTGCAAAAGCTGATTTTCTCACCGGGCTGTGTCCTAACAAAGCCTGGTTGTCTCCCTGTGCTCCCCTACCTGTGTTCTGTGCATTTGAAGATCATCTGGAGACTTGCACAGGGCTATATCTATTTTAGAGTGTTTTTATTGGCAGCTGGTGTGTACTGCCATGCACCCACGTGAACAAAATTACAGAGCCCACACAACTTTTGTACAGAATTCCTTTGGCCACGCTTTCTCTGTGGGTTTCATTTGGCAGAAGTGATATCAAGCAGAAGTCTTTCCCTCAGCTTCTGATGTAAACTAAAATACACCTTATAAATAGAAAACACAGGCATTAGGAGCAGTGCCTTTGGGCAATCAGCCACCTTTGGGCTATGGGAAAAATTCAGTTAGATATGATTCATAAATATAATGAATAGGGTGCCATAAACTCGCCTTGCTCTTCACAAACAAAGGCACATTCTCTGCCTTGAAAAATTAGAAGGGCAGAACCCAGAGAAACAGGGAAAGAAAAACAGGAGAAGAGTGGGAGATTTAAGGGGGAGATGGAAAAATAGGGCTTCAGTTGTCAGTGGAAAGTATAATTTTGAAGCCCACCAAACAATGTGTGGAGCAAAACTCCACTGCATCCTTCCATGGCCCGCTCCTGCTGAGCTGCAGCTTTGCTTTGCAGAACTCACCGTGTAAGACATTTCAAAAAGCAGCCAGTTTGTTCTTCAGGCTCTGGTTTAGCTGAAGGCTCCTATTGATTACAGCTGGAGCTGGATCAAGCTGGGGCTGCCTGTGTTCTGCTGGCAGCCTCTGGTTTGTAAATACCTTTCATCTCATCCAGCAGTGATGATGATGTGCTGGGATGATGTGGCAGCAATTTTTTATCTGCTGCGTTGGGTTTTCTCCTCCATGCTTGCCAAGAGCCCTAAAGTCAGGCCACAGAGAGGGATGCTGACATCTTTACATTTCCATTAAATCTTCCTGCTTCTTCTGAAGGAACTCTAACAGCTCTATTGTCATTTCAGCAGTCATTTTTTTCCTCACTCTCACACTGATAGATTTGGAAGCACTGGATCTATTCCACCAGATCTAGCGAGATTCAACTTGTCACAAATAACCTTGGTGGCTGATAGCACTCCCCAGAGGAAACCCCCTCCAAGCCTCCTTTTTCCCAGGTTTCTGAGCATCCTGTCTCTATCCAAAGATGAGGCAGGAAAAGCAGGCCTTGGTTACCCTCTGAATGGATTTACACACTTGCTTAATACCATGTGAATACTGACAAATAAAGCATGGATCTTGTCAAACTTAAGAACTTAGCAAATAAGGAGCATTAGAAACAGCAAATAGAGCTGAAGTATCTACTGCCAAGTCAGTGAGAGATCCCACGTCCTGCCTGGCAATCACTCTAAATACATCCTTTCTCCCACTTCATGTGACCTTTCCAGGTCAGCAATGTTGTGTGTTAGTTTAATATTTTAAAACTGGAACTTTACTGGTATTTGGCCTACTTTTTGCTATTTATTTTCTAAACAAATGGTAGCCACTCCCTTCTCAAACTAACCTTTTAAGCTTCGCCAGGAGCCTGTGAAGATCACAAGGTATTTAAAAAAAAAATAATAAAAAAATCACATGCTCAGGCAAACAAAGCAGGTTGCTGCACTTCCCCCTCCCGCCAGCCCTGCAGCTGGATGTTCAGGATGCTTCAGGAGTTCTCCACTTACTCTAGGAAACACTGCTGAAATCTCATTTTCAGTCAAAAGTGCCAGGATTATGGCAGCACAGCATCTATACCGAGGCAAACCCATGTAACTTCCCAGCCAAACACCGGGGGGAAAAAAAAAAGAAGAGGAAAGAAAGGAGCAAAGCTGTCTCAATTGCTACTTCTACTTGATTGCTTAAAGGCAGCTGGGAAGGCAGATCCTCAGCCTGAGAGCAGAGCACATCCCAATTTTAAGGCAAAGGAAATTTGGAAGAAAAAATAGCTCTCTCTTCCCAAGGAAACTTCTGGTTTTTAGAATGTTCATTTTTATTTATTACTGACTCATTGAAAGAACAAAGTATTTTTTGGTGTCTTTTTTTTTTTTTTTTTTTTTTTTTTTTTTTATCAT
>VZTT01070627.1:0-24581 GCA_013400855.1 Buphagus erythrorhynchus
ATTGCTGCTGCTACTGCTGCTGCACACAAAGCTACCACAGCTTCAGCATCTTCTGCAGCCATCATATGAATGTCTGCGGCAAAATGATGGGCTGGCAGGAACAGTGAGCACTACCTTGTCCCATAGAGATAGGCCTGAATCTAGACCTGATGCCCTGTTCCCAGTCATGTTGGACCAAACACCTGTGTGCCCTGATGCCATCTGCAGTGCCAACCCTGAAAATTTGACTCCACTGTGTACATCTGCAATGTACCTCTGCGTTTGTATTCTGAAAAGAATACAAATGTTAACCTTTCAGCACTTTAAAAAAGAAAAGCTGAAGTGCTAAGCCCCTTAGACAGCAAAAGGCAGGCACTCCGTCTTCAGAAGATGCCCAGCAAAGGGCAGCATACAAATTCTTCTGTATGATCTTCACACAGCAAGTTAAAAAGAAAGAAGAGCTTTGGTGTATGAGAATTCTGACTTTCACTGAAAGCTGTTAAATTGAAAGATCCTGGCTACAGCAGACTTATAGTTACCCAGAAAACAAAAACACTCCCAGTGCCTGAACTCTGCCAGAAGACACCATCATTTTGGGAAGCAATGGAAGAAGCTTTCATCAGGCATCTGAGACTGCCCACAAAGCTCTGCTTCATTCCCACTGAAATAAATGACCAGTCTCACACATTATAGGCTTTGAAAGGTGATTAGCAGCAGGCTGTATTGGCTCTGGGGCAAAGGACGGTGTGTCTAGCTAATCATTAACTCTGTCTTTGGTCCCTGATTCATGTGAAGCTTCACAAGAGCACAGCTATACTGCATCTGCAGGCATGTCAAAAAGGGTGATATTCTTTGATATTAGCAAAAAATAATGTGATCTTCCAAGAAAAAAGGAAAATGCAGTTATGTTCCCCCAAATAAGGATAACCAATGCTGCTCCAGTGAACTACTCTTTCAGCAGCATGTCTTCAAAAACCCAGTGATAGTCTCTACAAATTCTTTGGTGACTACCTATACTATGAGGACCTACAAATACTTTGAATTTACAAAACCACTCCTGCATCAATTAATAAAAAAGTTTGTGGTGTCACCCCCTGAGACCCCCATCACCTGCAACATTACCAGGAGCTGGGCAGGCAGAATTTGAACACTCAGATTTCAAAAAAGGAAAGGCAATGAAAACTCCTGAGTCTGAGCCATTGCTGTTCTGTCAGACTGCAATCTGTTTCTTTTTTTCTTTAAAATCAGGGTGAGATCACTGTTTTTCTTGAAAATGTGCTGCCCAAGGTAGGAGACACCCATCTGTGAAAAGATCTAAAGTCTAATGACAAATATTGTCAGGCCTGCTGAAGATCTTCAAGGGCAAAGCAGAAGAGAAAACACTGCTCCCAAATGACAAGGTCCTAACACCATTCTGGAAACAGCCAAAATAGAGGGATTTTACACAGGAGTCAGTTTTTTCCCTGCTTCACATTTTACGACCAAAAGCATGGGCAGAGCACTGCCCCAGTATCAATGCATTCCATCTCAGGGGCTGTGTTCCCTTTTGAAAATCAACATACCTTATGAGCACTTGCTTTCATAGTTGCCCAGAGAAGCCAAGGTGGCCAAGTGGTGCTCAAGCTCCCACTAAGAACCAGATGGTCCATTGGTTCTGGAGGGTGGCAGAGCACACCAATCTCATCATCTGACTTCCTGAACATGTAGTTACCAAATAACCAGCTCCTGCCTGGCATGTACTCCTCTGCTTTCTGGAAACCGACTCCAAATCAGAATAAGGAGGATAGAGCCAACAGATCTACTCTAACCACCAAGAGTAGGAGAGTCAAAAGCATGCTTTAGAAGGCTGCATTGTTTTTAAGGACGGGGCAGCTGTCCAGAACAGGGCTACAACTTTCTGTAAAGTGCCTCTCCAATCTGCAACTGTTTTATCAGGTTGTCAAGCATTCACTGTTTGCAATCCAACATCTAGGATGGACACTGACTCACTGCACTGCCTTCTAGGCTGTTTCTCTTATTTATGCCTGCTTTAATACCTATGATCCCAGCCTTCCTATTTGCACAATCGCTGAATTTCAGGCACTACAATTTGGGCTGTTTACAAAGTTGTGACAGAACAGAGTTCCTTTTAAAGCTGCTATCCAACAGCAAGCTAGATTTCTGAAAGATTGCTGCTTACATTTTCAATGCAGAAGGTATTTACGAACTGCAAGACTGCCAGCGGAGCAATTAACCCAGTGGTTGACAGCTCATGTTATTGCTTTCAGTTGGAGGGGGTAAGTTGTGCCTCAAATCTTTTCAGTTATAGAGTACCTTTAATACTTCTTTCTTTTGGTAGGTTTAATGATTTATAATCAGATCTATGGTTAGTTGAAGTCTGATTTTTCCTGATTACACTGGTAACTAGCACTGATTAGCCAACTAGTCTAAAATTAATATGACCTAGAAAAGAAGCAAGCTTCAGAGCTTCAAACAAAATTCAGATAAAACACCCACTCAATTACTATCAGAACAATCATACTATCCTAAACCTTACCTTCTCCCTTCCTGTGTCACTGTCCCAATGTCCTGCTCTTGACTGCTTAGGTTTCCATGAGGAAAGGACCAGGCAGAGTAAATTACGGGATCAGGACCGCAGGCTGTGAGTTTGCAGAAGCAGAGACTTCATCTTGACAGATTCTTCAGAGTGCCACACACATCTCTGCTGATACATAAGTAATAATAATTTCATGCTAAGAATTCTGCCAGTGCCAATGGCCAGTAAATAACATCCCTACAAAGAAACAGAAAAGGGCCCTTAGTTGTGTCAGACAACTTCTAACATAAGCCAAGGAACCTGATGTTAAAGCTCAAACGTTTAGATGGAGATAAAAACAAATGAAACATAAGCCAAACAGCAATCCCCCATGGTTATGCAAATTCAGGTGCCATTATAGCAAACACTCCAAATAGAACTCAATAAATATGGAGGCTGTGACCTGGGGTCAGATGGGGGCCTCCCTTATTTATATAGGCAAAAACTTCCACCTCCTCAGTGCTAGGAGCTGGTAGTCTTCCTCACAGTAACTTACAGGACCAGGCTGTATTATACCAGGTCAATGTGTGGTCAAAGTAAATCTTTATCAAAACCAGACTGTTCCCACCAGTAATGAAATACTGCTATGAATTGATTAGGTGTGTACTATCAATTAAAAACAACAAGGGAGAGTTTCTCAAAGAACATGCTTGCTCAAGAATCCCTTTTCTTAATTTCTCCATTTAATTAGTCATTGCATTATAATTCACAAATTCATGCAATAATCATTGTAATTTTAATAATCAAAGCTGAATGTACATTCTTTCTCATTAAATAATATTAAATACAGCAAGAGATGCTAACCAGATTGTTTCAGAGCTCCAGGGAAATGCTCTTTTACATACATGCTAAAACAGGCAAATATTGTTTTTTTACAGCAAATTTCTGTATCTTCCAGGCTATGTTACAGGGTGTAACATGGCCAGAGTGATCTAAGGAAGGAGAAGAAGCATGGTTTTCACACAGTATCTTTTATTAAACAGCTTTCTCTAGATGTTGTCATGTGTTGAGCAGACTTTGAAGAATTTCTTACTAACAAGCTGAATGTTTGGAAAAATGCTGATTGATGACTACAAGAGTGGAAAATTTCCATTTACTTGTACAGCATACATACACTTTACCCCCTCACAAACATAGACCAGGAAGCAGAGAAAAAACACTTTTGAGATAGGAGTAGTTAAGATTCGGTTTCGAGCCAGGGTACCACTACAATGCGGAACAGCTGCCTCCAAGGCATGGGAGAGACAAAGTATGAGATGAGCTCACTTCATGTCCGCTGCAGGATCACAATGGGGTGAGTAGATTTTGTCAACTTCAGCCAAAATTCAACCAGCATTGAAAATGCATCCTGTCACCAACCTATAATATCTTGCCTCTTTATTTTTTTGGTTGGCTCTCCTCACATGGCCCATCACAGGCAAAATCTCAAGATGCAGATTTGACCTCCACCCCTCCTGCAGTTAACCGGTGCATTCCTTTCACTCCAGCTAGCAAAGCTCACCCAGAATAATCACAGCTGGGCAGGGGAAAACTTCTCTTGCATGCCTGGGAATCAGATGCGGTTGCATTTTGTTGCAGAGTTTAAGTTGTACAGTGCAGCTGGCTTATCTATATACCTAGTTTGTGTTGAATGATGGAGAGAAAGAGGGAAAGCCTCCTAATCATGTCACCACAACAATTTAAACACTGAGGATTTTAAAAAGCAAAAATTAGGTATTATCACTAGAAACACATTCCACTGCTGCTCCACTGAGCCTGCCTTATACACCGTACCATATCTGTCTGGACAAAATGGTGCATTGCATCACCTCACCAGATAGGAAGATTCTAAAAATTAGGATTTTGCAGGGTAAGCTTGCACAAAATATGTGCAAAGCTGCCCCCTGCTGTTTAGATTAAGACATGCTCAAGTAAATGATTGTGTGACCAAATCAGTTTTTAGCTGTAAGGGTCCAACATGCAAAGAGGTGGAACTATCTGACTTCA
Source organism: Buphagus erythrorhynchus (assembly GCA_013400855.1). Classification (NCBI taxonomy): domain Eukaryota; kingdom Metazoa; phylum Chordata; class Aves; order Passeriformes; family Sturnidae; genus Buphagus; species Buphagus erythrorhynchus. The sequence continues at coordinate 4,541 of VZTT01070627.1, forward strand.
TCTGTTTTCTGCCTCCATACACACTAGAAATTTCATACACAAATGCCACTCACAACTGCCTTGCAGCATGGACCATCCCAAGAGATCTGTAGGCTGCAGCAACACTGTGCCAGCTGCAATACTCAGTTAACTGTTGATCAACTCTCCCACCATGGGTGAGCACCACCAGACACCCTCTCATCCCAAAGATGAGTCGAAAACATCCCAGGATGCAAGGGAAATTATGAAATTGTGAGTGAGCACTGCAGGACATCTGTCTGTTAACCTGTTAAAGACAGACCTGACCTTTATGAAGCAGGAACAGGAACTGTATGCCTGGAGTCAAAAGCTTATAGCTCAGAGGCCTTTAAGAGTTAAGGACTATTAAGTTACAGGAATGATTGGAGAACAGAGTAGTGAGCTCATCAAAAGATGTCCAGTAAATATTCTTTAAAACTAGCCCCTATTGCAGGTAAAGAAGAGAGGACCTGGATTTTCTTTTCAAGAACACATGAAAACTGCTGTACTTTGAAAAAGCTGTCCATTATGTAGTACCAGCATGTTGGACAGTTTGATACAAAAAATAACACAGAAGGGCCAGCTGTTTTCTACAGCTTCACCCACACATTCATACACTGGATGTGGCAAATTCTGCCCTGTGAGAACAGCATTAGATATCCACATTTTCTTGGGGAAGTTCGAGTTTGGTACAAATGCAGAAAACAAGTACCGTTATCCAGACTAGTTCAGTTTCCAGAGTGCCTCTGATGAAAGCTAGCCCAGTCCTCGTGAATTAAGCAAAGTTTCAGCTCTTTGCAACAGGCTTTTGGTCAGTGCACAGAGAATACTGTAAGCTATGCTGGTCAGTGTGAACACACTAACTAAAAACTAAACCAAAACTTGGGTACGACAGAAGCCTTGCATAATTTTTCTTTCTTTCTTTCCATATCAGCCCTTATGTCCATATGTTTAAAAACACAGAAGCATGGGTGTGCAGCACAATATGCCTTTGAAACAATCACTAAAAGCACTTAGTGACCACTTCAAAGATCCCCTTGATGTTTAACTCATGTTAACTGTAACACAACAGTCATGTAGGGCCACTGTTCAGCCTAAGGGACTTTAAAACACACCATCAACAGATGTACAAATGAAACTTTAGAAAGATTCTTCTGAGTGCATAAATAGCTGGAGTTTTACTTTGATGATGGCTGGCTGGTCTCCTACACAGCAGGGCTGGGACTTCTCCATTTTTCATGTTAAGGGCAACAATAATATTGTGTCAGCCCCCAGGGAAAGGAAATTAGTGCCAGATGATACAGTGTGTGCCTGACCACTCTGGTTTTGGATTTGATTCCATTATCTAGAAAACTTAAATGTGACACATCAAAGGTAGTCCTGCATGATAATGAAACTAGCTGGGTGGGGTCTTTTCTATAAAAGCTGCCCAAGAAGCTATTAACTGATGACAGAAGACTTCCCAACATAAAACTAAAAGACCTCTCAGTTCTTTGTAAGAGATCCTTTTAGTGCTGAAAACAAATGCCTTGTTCTTGGAGAAGCACAGAAGGGAAGATGGTTCTTCCTGGGAGAAGGACTAGTAGTTTAACCTGCAGTAAACAGAGATTACCAATCTTATTCTCCAACAGCTGTGAGCTCCATAGCAGCAAATCCACAACTGGAATTGTGGATTACTTTCACACTTTTTTCATTTGCACAAGTGAAAAGAAATATACAGCACTATGCACAGCTAATGCAATGGCATTACTACTGCTGATGCAGAAACATCCATCATTATCACTGTGTTTCTGATGACCTGCACTTTGCTGGTGTCTGAAAGCAGTGTCTTTGCTTGAGTCTGAAACATCTGTGGAGTGTGCATGCTTAGCTACACCTCTGTTAGCCTGCCACTCTTGGAGCAACAGCAAATTTGCATTCTAGACAATATCTTCCAAGTCTTCATAATTGTACAGTGAAGGAACTGTACACAATTAGCTTCACTGGGACATTTGGGGAGAAGAAAAAAAATTCAAGTCTTGTTAAATGGATTCAGCATTCCACTCAAGGCACTCACAGGTATGAGAGCTTGCTCTAGCATAGTAACCAGGTACTTCTGGGTTGTCAGATATGAGAATAAATTTGCATTTAAGGCTACATTTAAATCTATGCTATCTTAAATTTTATTTACATCTAACTTTGCAGGCTCAAGAAATGAAGAATGTTAGAGCAATACGTACGTCTATGATGCTTATTACAGCAAATACCATTTATAGACAATCAGACTGTCACCAAGCCTTCCATCAAAATCAGAATTGACACCTAAGTTTGCTGAAACACAGTTCAGCAAAGGAGAGCTTTGCTGTAAGCTAAAATGTAAATTCAAATTCGTGAATTCAATTGTCATTATACCAAAGAGTGTAGAAATATGCTCAGGTTTGACAGAGGGGTGCTACTTTTGTCTTGTGCTGTTTGGGTTTGTTTTTCAAGGCAGGATGGAAGTTTTATTTACCTTAAAACAATGTTAAAAGCTGAACTAAAAAGATATGCTGAAGTGACCAGCAAAACAGAAGCTAAATATGCTAACAGTTCTGTCAATATAACCTAAGACTTCCTAGTTTTTACTTTTAGATGTTTGAAGGGAAAAGGAAAACTCCTTCAAAAAGCCTCATTAAAATCAGAACTTTCTGTAATTTCACGGTATTTTTATTAAGTGCAAAATAAATTTGTTCCTGTAAAATAAATTAAAAAGAAAAGAGCATGCTGGCCATTGCACCCTGAAGAATATGGCTACTGCATTTTACTTTTACCTTATGCTACCTAAACAATTCAAGCACAAAGATTAAACTACATCCAGTTGTTTAAGACATGTTTGTTGTTATCAGCCACTAACTTCAGTATTTATCACATTACAGAAAATTTCAATAGTACCTCAAATCTTTGGAATTAATGTTTTCTAGGGCCTAAGGGGAAAATACCTATTCCATAGCAAACCATCTCAGCAGAATGACTCAGTAAGAGCCATTTCCACTCCCAAACCCAGGTATTGACTGCTAGGTCACCATCAACTATCCACTTAACCTCTCAAAAATCCTGTGTGAATCAATTCCTGAACCACTGAGGATAATCAGTGGTGCCTTTGAAGAAACTTGCACAAGGCTGAAATGAGACACAGCTGGCTAGAGTGCTCTCAAAGTATCTCACTTCTACTAGATTATGCCACCTAATTAATCTAGCAGCATCATTAGTACTGTCAACTGGTCTGAAAGACACCCCAAAGCATTCTCAAGTTAAAAATCAGTCACTGTGCCAAAAAAATAAAGCTACATTTTTAATTGTTTCTTCTGCCACCTGAGTGCTGATAGCAGAAACCCAGAGAATAGCAGAAGGCAGTCTGTTTTGACATTTAGAAGATACCACCCAAAAACTTGCTTTCTAAGTACACTTCTCCTATTCACTTGAGCCTGCTGTATATTGTTTGTCTCCTTTTCATTGGCAAAGGAAAATTCACCACACCACACTGAAATTGTACAACATCTAATTCCATTAGCTTTTGCTATTTACCTAGGGATATAATTTTCTTAAATTATCAGGGCAATTTTTTTCTTAAGGCAAATGCCTTCAAAAGACTGTTAAGAACCATTTGCTATGGTCTTGAAGACAGCAGACTGAAATGTCAACTGTCTATCTTGCAACATTTCAAGCTTTCTGAAATATCTCAACCTTTGTGCTCTTAAAATCTCCCCAGGTTCTACTCCAAACAGCTTTGTTTCAGACACCTGTATTAATAGAGCTTTCAAATTTGCCAGTAATTTTGAATTGATCACTTTACGTGTTTTTGTTCCTGACAAAAATGGATTTGTCATTCTTTCTGCAGCCAGTCATCTATTACCACTGTGATTTGCATCTCCTTCTAAGGTGATCTATTACTGTTTAAATGATCATATATTTATTTTCTGAGGAAATTACACAAGGTTTTAAACTTAACTAAAAGCATTGGAAGACCAGCCATAACATTAAAAATAAATTTTAATGTTGTCATTTTTAGATCATTTGCTCTAACACCCAAATATTCTGGATTTTAAAGTAGTACTATAGGGACACACAAGTGGAGATAAATCTTTATTGCCATAACTTCGTTTTTTCAAAAATGAGCATTGGGTTTTTAATAGGTTGTAGTTTTATGTCTGTATATGTACAACATTACAACTGCGTATTTTAATAATAATGAAGTTAGTGATACTTTGATAACTCAACACAGTGTATTTATAAAATGAATTCTTATCAAAATACACTTTTCACTGGGATAATAAATAAAATCCTGCGAAACCCACCTACACAAAGTTAATTTTAACTCTGGTAGAACCCGATGTGGTACACAGTCCATTAACTACTATGCCCCTTTATCCCCCTACTGATGCTCATCTTCTGGGGTAAGAAAACTTTTTTCCCCCCGTTGTGGTGTGACCTCATTCAACATCATCTTCAGCCAAGCATTGTGCATTTACAATTCTCTGTAAGAAGGAGAAAAACTCATTCACAATTACATAAAATTGACAGTAGGCAACTGATTATCAAGCAATTTAATTTTACACTGAACATTAAGCAGTGTAATTACTGAACAAGCTGATTAAAGTTTAAAATGGCAATCTATTTGACTTAAGTTTTTCAAGTCAGTTCCACAGAAATTACATACAGTGCAATACCTAACAAAGCCAAAATCAGATAAACAATATTCTATCAATCTCAAGTGATGACCTCTGTGTGGTTTCTGGCACTGCTCTCTTAGGAAACCTTTTTGTTCAATCATTTCCCCAACTCTTACATCTTTTGTACCTGACACTTTCCAGTGTTACCACAGAGTATATGGACCTGAAATGTAACTAGGCCTGAGCTGTAGAAAGAGCCAACTGATACCCAGCACTGAATCTCTGCTTTATGTCATGCAACACTGTTAGGGAGTCTCCTTGTACTTCCAAGAACATAAAACATATAATTTATTTTACAACAGACTCACCTGCCAGCATATTAACAACATTACCCACTCAGTACTCAGACTGAAACGGAAGGGCATTTTATTCATAAAGCTACTAACTCTTTTACCATCAAGGAAACTCCCAAGCTTCCAAAATTGTCACAGGTTCCGGTGCTAGTTAACATCTTGTGTCTAAAGCTGACCCCAGAAACAACAGGGTAGCCAAAACAACAGATTCATTTTGATGAACTTCCATAGCATTTACACACACTTGTAGATATGTAAAATTTTAAAAAAACCTCAAGACCCAGTGCAATAAAGTTACTGTTTTTCCAATCCTCTCAACTTGTATTTGGGAAACACTGGATCCACTTATAATACCACAGCTGTGGTCAGATGCCTCTATTTCAGGAGCTTAGCATACCCTATATACAACAGAAGTCTTGTATTTCTATTTTATCCTGGTTGCTATTAATACTACATGATGACTTTCATATTCAATTTTTAACATCTCAAGTGAAAAAAAAAAAAGCTTCTTTTAATCTAACTGAACAAACTAAAAAACCAACAGATTACAAAACCTGATACTCAAGACTGGTGTAGCAGATAAAGTAAGTATTTCAATTTTTTCCAAACCAGAACAACAGGGAATGTTTCACTTACCTGGCTTATTGTAGGGAGCTTAGTTAGAAGCATTTGAAACACTGGTGGTGGAAGAGTCTGCTGTAGAACTTGTAGTAGCTGCTGCGGCTGCCCACACACAGCAATGGCATTGGTCAAGTGATCAACACCTTTTTCATATTCACCTGTGTGACAAATTACAATGTTTTGAAATCAACCATCTTCCACACTGTAACACATTTACACAAAACATCCATCAAGAGTGGATTAAATTACGGTGATCAATCCACATTAAGCTCTTCTCCTTCCTTGATGGACTTTCTGAACACACAAGGTTAGAAACAAATAAGCAGATTTTCATAGATGAATTTGACTCCCCAGAATATCTTGATGTATAAAAATCATCTTCAAACATAGGTAGAGAAAAATTATTTTACAACTTACCCTTCGGAAAAAAATATTATTACCTTGAGCTAATAATTCCTCTCCAAGCTGAATCTCCTCAAGGAAAAACTTCTGAACTGCTTCAGCATCCTTCAGATCAGGCAACTATAAACACATGGAATAAAATTTGAATCAGCCCTGAAACACCAGCTAATAAAAAGTTAGCACAAAATATTCTCAACTGAAATTAAACATGCACACAACACTATTGTTACACTGGCAAAAAAAAAAAGTGCCACCACTAAGTTAAAAGTACTCAGAATGTTTTTGAAAATCAGACACAGGTCTGATAACACTGCATCACAAATCTGTAGAGAGACAGAGCCTGAAATACCTCTACTCAGTTTATTAAGTACATCATTTAGGAGCAAATATAAACTCTAAGGTATATTATGTTTATAACAACTGTATTTCTTGCAATTGTTTAAGAGAATTCTTGTATTTTCTTTCCGGATCCATTGGTAATAATGAAAAGGAAATCAAATACTTATTGCAAAACAACCTATCAAGTTCAATTATAAGTGTATCCCATCAATAACTTTAAGTCTGAAAAGTCCTTGTTCATATTACAAAGAGGGAAAACATCATCAAATCACACAGTGAATGTTGTACTTTCTAATATAACTGACACAAAAAAGGAACAATCTTACAATTATTTCTGAGCATTAAAAAAACCTAAAGACTGTATATTTGCAGGAGTGCTTGTAATCCTGGAATCAAAACAAATTCCTAAGTAAATCATACAAATCATACAAGTGAAACATCTTTTAAAACAGCACTGCATTACTGAACACAGTATTACCTTGGAAAGTCCTGCTCTCTCTTTGGCAAGCTTCTGTTTCCTCCTTCCTGTAAGAATAAGAACATCTTTTATCTTCAATTTGCAATTAAAAAGCCCTTCAGATTATAGTCTGGAACTATGAACAAATCAAAGTCCTTTTCAAAAGAAGAAACTGTATTCCAAAAAGAAGAAAATGTATTCCAAATACTGAAGACTGAGCACAAGACTGCAACCCACTCAGTGCAACAGAGCATCATTAAGAGGTCTAATGAGGGCTGGCAGTAGCACCAACCCAAAATGGCAATTCTTCTCCTGATGGCTACAGCAAACAGCAGCTGTGCAGGGCAGCAGCACAGCACACCTCGTGCACTGCAGGCACACAGAAGCAAAAAGAATTACAGTAATACAGGAATTATCTCCATAACTTCTAACAGTAAGCCACAGAAGAATTGTCTGTAAGTCAAGGCTATCTCGTTTTGAAGCGCATGGTGAACCACCAAAGAAGGGGAACTTCAGCAGGCCACAGCACATACACACAGGGCACCTTCTCAGCTACTTTATAGCAAAGACTTAGGAACTAGTTAATAAGTGGCAGTTTCTCATCATCCCCCAGAAAGAGCAACACTGAAGCATACACGTCTGAAACCTGAGGAAAGCAAACATTTACAGGTGGAACAAACATTTACAGATTTAACTGCCTAACCTAAAGGCAAAAAGTTGGTCCGCTACATGAAGTTGTACCACTCCAGCAAAACTAGTGTAATTAAAGTTGCTTTTAATGCAGCTAGACAGGTATAAAGATATTTTTATAGTAGCAGTTCTTCATACAAGAAAGAATAATTACACTAACAGTGGCAATTTCCTCAGAATAATCATCTATATAAATCTTCAGTTCATCAACTGAAATAGTTACACCAATAAAACCTCCATATACAGGACAGGTTAAACTGTCCTTCCACTCTTTGTCCTCACTGTCTGCTCAAAAAACTCCTATACTGACAAAGAACAACTGTCACACAGCCCTGATTTTTCTTTTGATAAAATTCTACAAGCTGGAAATACTTCCAAATATGACTAGCAGTTTTACATGGTAATCAAAAATTTTCAATTGTCCACAGGATGAAGACAGTCAGGAATATTATTCCCTAGTATAGTGATAACCTAGCATGTGGCATTTACTGACAAGATTGTGTTCTTTATAGAAAGGGAGTTCACATTCTAACTAGATGGAACACCCTTTTCCCTTAATATACCATCTTAATAACACTTATTAAGTGTTATTTAATAACACTAGATTTCTACAACTAATTGATCCGTTATTTTACGTATGCTATTTTACACTATAGATGGAAAAACGTGTTGGATAGAACTGTAGTATACTACCATTTTATCATTTTGGTGGGTTTAAATATTAAAGAATTTCTCTTGAAAGTCAGTGCTTCAATTAGCTCGCTCCAGCTTTTCAGAAGCATTAATTTGCACGAAACTTTAAATTGCACCACTATGCAAACAAGTTTTGATAATAGATAAAATCCTAAAGATTAAAATTTTTAAAATTTAGTATTTGAAATGTTTTACTACCAAAACAAGCCACATTGCAGCTGTAGTGCATTCAGCAAAAACACCAAAAAGAAATACAAAGAGTAACAGCTTAACATTTGTAAGTCATTTTGAGGAGAAAATTGTGCGTTCTTGGTATGACTATGATACCTTCTTATTAAAATATAATAAAAGGTATCATTCACCAGGTTAAGCATTCTGAAATAAAGAACAAAACAAAAGACGTGCTGGTAACTGGAACTAATGAAAGCTTTTGACCACTGATGACAGATTTGAAATCATATACTTTAACCTGAAAATAGTGAAGGAATATGAAGAATCACCAAGATTTTAAAACTGAAAAAATGATCTGCCAAATCTTCTAAGTCTGAATACTAAGGAACTTTTTTTTCCTCTTCTTAATACTTTTTTACAGGCTCTTTAAAAGTTCACTAGCTAAAACAATTTAAAAAACCAAGTAACTCTAAAGGATATTTATGAATTCTTCCCATACTGGTTGGGAAGAAAAACTAATTTCAAAGTATCTTTGCAATAACAACTAAAAGTTACATTTGTAACATGACAAGCAAAAAGCAATGGCTTTGAGGAGCAAAAAACCTTGAAAAATAAACAAACAAAAAACCCCATCCCACACCTAAAAATCCCCCAAGTTTGTTTTCCCTCAAGGATCTCCACAAAAATGAAACATTTTCCTCTATTCTAAAGAGATAATCACATTTTGAAAAGGGAAACGCAATCTTTCATAGAATGAATCTTTATTACCACAGAAATGCAGTGCATGCATCCAAAGCACAAAGCTAAACTGCAGCAGCCACACTGCAGGTCCTCCAGGCACAGCTCTTGTACAAGGGTACAAGTTTCAAAAGAGAACCAATGGATGACCTGTCCTGCTGGCATGGGTTGCAAAAGCCCTCAGTAGCCCCAGCAGCACCCCAACCAGTGCCACAAAGGAGCAGAGAGCCCAAAAAGCCATTTGCATTTTCAGCTCCCATCAGTGAAGTCTGCCTACTGCTCTCCTCTCACTCTGCTGTCCAGGCAGAAGGTGCTCCTGGGCAAAAGTCAGCATGGTCAGAAATTCTGGCTGTCTCTGAGCAAAGACATCTGTGTCTATATTTTAAAGCAGAACACTTCTATTTTATTCATTCAAGAAGGCAAACAGTAAACATACCTGAAGTATTTTATTCATAAATACAGCCAGGGAAGCTCAGCAGCTACAGATGTTCATAGCTTTGCTACCTTGTGGTCCCAAGACTAAATATGGACGTGCCCCCCAAACTAACAGCAAGACCTAAAAAAATAACCCAATGGAAAATCCCACCCACAAAATCTGCTAAATAAGATTAAAATCAAAGTCCAATAGTTCTGTAAGTCTTCCAGGAACTTCCCTTTTTCCTGGGAACCTAAATCTGGCCACCTCATTTTTGTGACAGGCTACTGCAATGTAAACTTTGGCCCAAACACAGCACACGGAGGTGGCAAAAAAACCAACTGGTTCTTCATTTGCCAGCACGTGCTTGACCAAATACAATAGGCAGTTCAGTCTCCTGAATTCCTTCCCAAATTCTGGTGACACTGCATCACAGAGACTGAAAAAGGACCTTATCCTAAGAAAGCTACTGGAAAAGATGTGCTGCAAAGGTGGTTTCTCCAAGCCTTCCATCCTATCCCCACTATTGCACAACACATGGAGCATCTTTGCATAGAGAAATGCAGCAGGTTGCTGCATTGAACCTTTCCTGGACAAGTCAAGTATTTTACAGCCCAAGCCTTCCTGTCTACTCAACAGTAGAAGTGCTGTAATACTCAGATCCCTGGCACCACTGCTGAAGCATCTATACTAAATAATCTGTTACACTACAAAAAAAACCCAACAAATTAACTAAAGCCTTACAACTAAATGCAAACCAGTGCATCACATGCAAGGACTGTAAGTCCTAGAGTGAAGTCCCCCAAATGACAACTGCTATCTCCTATCAAACCAAAATGTACTTGTTTTCCACTTCAAAGTAATGCCAATTCTTAATCAGATGAGTTCTGAGGTTTATCCAGAACGTGACTGGATAGAGCTCAGATTATGGAAACGTAAAACCCAAAAATAATTTTTGGTGCTTCTGCAAAAACCTTACATAATTAGGTGCTTCTCCTACTGCATATTTGGCAACATAAAAAAAACCCCATGTCTGATTATGCTGCCGAAAATCGAGTGTGCCTGTGCAGAAAAAAAACACATATCAGTTAACTGCACTAAAATTTCCCAATTAATGACTTACGCTGCAGGGAAAAAAGGACTTGGAACACACACAAGAGGTGTGTGCCCAAAATCCTACACACAGTAGCAAGGACTTAAAGCTGAAATATTTGACAGACATAACTTGCTGTGGCAGAAATTTTGAAAAGTGGAATTAATACACCGCTAAGTGACAACACTGGCCAGGCAAATTCAATCCATGAAGGCAGAATCAAAGCTGTTAAACTACATTTTAATGCTATCAGGTTAATATTCATTTTCAACCAGTCTAGTTATTGACTTTTCCATCCATGAGACTGCTGATCACATCATGTTTACTTGCCAGGAAAATTTACCTTAATGATAACTTCTTATCTTTAGATTAGTCACCAAAGGAATAATATACATATTACTCCAACAGAAATAACTCAGTATAAAAAGTATCACCTTATTGCTTATGATTCATTTGCATTCCTTCAGTACTCATGGCTACAATTGCATTTAAAACACTCACTGATCATTAAAACGTTTAAATAAATGTTGAAGATGTGAAATAATGAAGAGCTATGGGAGAAGAGCTCTACATCTTGGATTAATCAACAGTTTTCTCTGGCATTCATTCTTATCCTGGAAGTCAATTGCAGGGCTGCCAGGAGGGTTTAGAATGCAGGTGATGAAATACCTGAGAATTACCACCGACCCCTGCCTCACCACATCAACAACTCCACTGTAAGAGATCACACCTTTTACCTGTTTGTCTTCCAAATGCCAAAAAAAAGAGAAAGTGTCACTATGTAAATGTAGTGGCTACAATAGCACTGCTGAGCCTGTAGGAGAGCAAGATTGGACAAAAAAAACGCGGGGGGGAGGTGAATTTGAACCAAGCATGGAAAGAAACCACAGGTTACCCATCTACTTCGACCTACAGCAAACACTCTCCGATGGGATGACCCTGTCTAGAACCAGCTGAAACGAGGTTGTACTGAGTGAGAATCAGTCTCTTCTACCATGCCTGCAGTGAAAGGACCAGAGAAAATGGCCTTAAGCTGAGACATGGGAGATTCAGATAAGACATTAGAAAAAATCTTTTCAACTCTCAGGGTGGCCAGGCATTGGAATAGGTTGCCCAGGGAAGTGATGGAGTCACGATCCCTGGGGGTGTTCAAGAGGGGACTGTGCCTGGCGCTGGGTGATGCTGCAGGAGTTGCAGTGGCAGTGCTGGACGGATGGCTGGGTGGGACTCGAAGGCATCTTCCAGCTTTGACGGTTCTGTGACTCTGTGCCCCGGCCCCTGGTGGCGGTGAAGGGACGGCGAGAGGCCACAAAGCCGCAGGGGCCGCCGGGGCCTGGGCAGAGGGGGCGGGGGCCCTGGCCGGGCCCGGGGGCGGCGCTGCGGCGGCAGCACGTGCTGCTTCCCCGCGCGCCGGCCGGGTGGGTGAGGGAGGGAGAGAAACGGGGGGAATCACTGAGGGAAGCGCGCGACGGCGGGAAGGGACGGGACGGGAGGAAAGGCGAAGGGGCGCCGTGGGACACTCACGCTCCCGCAGCCGGTTCTTGAAATTGGGGTCGCTCCGCCTCTTGCGGTCGAAGTAGATGCAGTATCCGATGAAGAGCGCCCCGCAGAGCCCCGCGGCGATGGCGCTGGTCCTGCCCACCATCATGGCGCTGCCACCGCCCCGGCGCCGCTCCCGCCGCGNGGGGGTGTTCAAGAGGGGACTGTGCCTGGCGCTGGGTGATGCTGCAGGAGTTGCAGTGGCAGTGCTGGACGGATGGCTGGGTGGGACTCGAAGGCATCTTCCAGCTTTGACGGTTCTGTGACTCTGTGCCCCGGCCCCTGGTGGCGGTGAAGGGACGGCGAGAGGCCACAAAGCCGCAGGGGCCGCCGGGGCCTGGGCAGAGGGGGCGGGGGCCCTGGCCGGGCCCGGGGGCGGCGCTGCGGCGGCAGCACGTGCTGCCTTCCCGCGCCCCGGCCGGGTGGGTGAGGGAGGGAGAGAAACGGGGGGAATCACTGAGGGAAGCGCGCGACGGCGGGAAGGGACGGGACGGGAGGAAAGGCGAAGGGGCGCCGTGGGACACTCACGCTCCCGCAGCCGGTTCTTGAAATTGGGGTCGCTCCGCCTCTTGCGGTCGAAGTAGATGCAGTATCCGATGAAGAGCGCCCCGCAGAGCCCCGCGGCGATGGCGCTGGTCCTGCCCACCATCATGGCGCTGCCACCGCCCCCGCGCCGCTCCCGCCGCGCGGCCCGCGCCGAGCTCCGCAGGCACCTTGGGGCGAGCGGGCACGGGGAAAGGACCCCTCCTCGCTTCCGCTCACGTCATCAGCCGGCGGCGGCACAGGGCGCCTCCCGCAGTGCCTGCGCCGAGGCCGGCGCGCATGCGCGAGCGGAGGGGCGCGGCCTGAGCTTCGGCGTTTGCCCGCCAAGTGCCGTGAAAGCGGGAAACGGGATCTCGGGAATGAGCCCTGGGATCATCGCGTCCAGCTTCTGACCCAGCACCACCAGGTCAGCTAGACCATGGCAATCAGTGCCACGTCCAGGCTTCCCTTAAACACTTCCAGGGATGGTGACTCCAGTACCGCCCTAGACAGCCCCTCCCGATGTCTAATCACCCTTTCTGAGAAGGAATTTCTCCTGATGTCCAACCTAAACCTCCCCTGGCACAGCTCGAGGCTACGTCCTGTCATCCTGTCCCTTGCTGCCTGGGAGGAGACTGGCTCCCACCTGGCTACAGCCTCCTTTCAGGAGCTGTAGAGAGTGCTAAGGCCATTCCTGAGCTTCCTTTTCTCCAGGCTGAAAGTCCCCAGCTCCCCCAGCCGCTCCTCATAAGACTTGTGCTCCCAGACCCCTCACCAGCTCCACTGCCCTTCTCTGCACAACAAAAAAGCCACCCAAATCAAGGTAATGGATTTCTACTTCATCACAGACCCAGTCTGATTGTGAGTCATTTTTTTCTATAACCATTGTGGGTAATCCTACACAACTCCATAAAAAAAAAGAATTCACAGCCTCTGCAGCAAGACCTTAGCTGGAGAGATTGCTGTAACACAGGAATAAAATCATGCAGCACCTCCCACTGCCTTCTGGGAGAAGCCAAATGCCCCAGAGCAAACACCAAGAAGGACAACAGCTGTATTTTGTATAAACAATATTTATGACACTCTCACATATAAAAAACAGTCACATATATATCCATTTTTGTAACATTACTTAGTGTTTTTACTGGATTGATTTTTACCAAAGAACTGTTTGTTTTTCCCAGCTTTACTCCTAGGAGTAGTTTTTAGTCTTTTTGGTTTAGTGTTCTTCTTTAATGGGTTTGCTTTTTCACCAATAAAAGAGTCGTTAGAGCAGCTCTTTTCTTTTTTCTTCTTATCAACTCTGTCCTTGGGAGCATGAGACTGGTCTGGACTTTTCTGTGCTTTCGTCTTGTCTGCTACGTGCTGCACTCGTATCTTTCTTCCCATCAGAACAGAGTTGTTGAGTTTCAGAGCAAGATGTACAGCATCTGTGTTCTACAAAACCAAACAACCACTTTAAAAGCAGCATTACTTCCAGCTGAGTGCTTTCAATCAAACAGTTACCTGTCTTTAAAACTGGTAAGCAGGATTTTACAATACAGAGCACTCAAGCTGCTCCATTTAGGGAATGACACAACATCTCTGCTCAGGAACACCAGCACCTCCACACAGCCCACACACTGAGGCACAGACATTTGAAAACAGGCTGTGAAACAGCTTACAGTGGGATACCAAAGTCTGAGACAGAGGGAGACAAGGAAAAATTGTGAAAAAAGGGCATTGGGCTGCAGGAAATCAACTGAGGAAAATAAGGCTGGGAGACTGGCATGAGAAAGGAAATTGTACTGAATCAAAAGTGGAGAACAGGTACACAAGCCAACTGCAGGAAAGAATTCCACTCATATTTTGACACATAAGAAATGGGAGAACATTGAAATCACACCAAACAAACTCATCTCTCTTTTAAGTCTTTAAGGTAAAGTCACTTCTTTCACCCCAGTGTGTACAAAACCTAAAATGTTTTATTTTGCATCTGCTTCCACAGAACCAGTATTCCAAGCTGCTTTCACCATACACAACAACACTACCATTTCACTTCATACACACACACAAACCTCAAAAAATTACTAAAAAGGAAATAAAAATGCTCTGAAGGCAGACCCCAAGGTGGGTTTTGAAGAACTCCCTGTGTGCTGGAGCATGCACCTCAGAGGTTCACACGTACCTCAAAGAGGACGTATCCGAAGCCTTTCCCCAAGCCTGTCCTCCTGTCCCTCACCACTCGCACTCCCACGATGTCTCCGCAGACACGGAAGTGCTCCCGCACGGCATCATCACGGATGTCTGCAGGCAACACAAGGAACAGATGCCTCTTCAGGGAGACACAGAGCTTTGAAAGCCTGGCCCACATCCAGTTATTTCACATTTACGCATTCAGGGACACAAACGAGACGGAATACGGATAGGTAGACAAATATCAGTGGTTCAGAAAAATCCCAGCAAGCTGACAATGCAGGCTTTATAAAGGGCTATTTGCTCCGACACTTACTGCTTCTCCAGCTCTGAAGAGTATGACATAAATCACAAAGAACTAAGGCAGAGACTAAAACAGATTTTTCAAATTAGTTCATTTGTGCTTGGAACAGTAGAAATTAAGAATCTTGCTACGCATTTTTGTAGCTCCTCCTTATGCCAGTATTTCTTTCTAAGAATTTCATACTGATGATAATGAGCTTGAGCTGGCAGTTCTTCAACTGCCCATTGACTGAGCTATGAATTTTAGCTGAATGGGGGAGAAGGGATTTAGTTTCCAACCACAGCTGCTATGCAATTATTCTAATAATGGCTGGGTGTATGAGCCTTTCTCCATCTCATGCCTAGGCAGGTAAAATGTGATGTGCCAACGCTGTATTTTTGCGATGTTTGGAGTTTTTTTGTATAGGTACACTTCCTGGAATCCCCTGATGCAAATATAAACATCTCTGCGGAGGGGAGGGGCTGAACTCAGTAGTACGGGTTTAACTACAGCAATGGGACCTAGACATGCTGAGAAAGGTCCAAGCTGCTGAAGTAATTTAAGAGCACAGCAAATCACAGAATCACAGAATAGTCTTGAGTTGAAACTGGCCCATAAGGATCATCAAATCCCACTTTTAGCCCTGCCTGGGCAGAGTCACTCAGCCTGTGCTTCATAGAAAGCACCAAAAGGAGAAGCCGTCACTGTCCCTCACTTGCAATTGGTTCACAAACAGGTATTGGTAACCCTTGAGCAGTTTAGAAAGCCATGGCCTATGCAACTTAGTCATAGTTATTTAAAAAACATGAAGCAACAACAAGAACTAAAAGCGCTTCCAGTGCTACCTACAATAAAGGAAACTATCAAGGTGCGGAACTGGACAGAAACTTACAACCTCTTCAGGTGTTTCAATTAACAAATAAAAATTACCTCCAGCAAAAGCTACTTATCCACCTAATACCAAGGAATAAAAAGCCTAATGTCAGCCATTCCATAAACAAAATTAATGATGCATAACAATCCATTTCAGACTTACCATATGAAAGATTTCCCAAGAATACAGATCGTTTATTGTCATGCTAAAGGAAACAAGAGTGACAGGACAGTAAGTTATTGTTACAGAAAAAAACCAAACCAACCAAACAAAACCAATAAAAGCCCCACAACCAAACCAGAAAAGGGGATTTCCAGCCACACATCTTACTTACCGAACTGGTTTTAGATGCAGTGTCAACTCTGATGTGAAATCCACTAGCAATTTCTGTTCCATTCCTTTTGTGGCCAAAACAAAAAGGTTTTAAAAGTGAAATAAGCATTACTTAATTGACAATGTCACTGCATAGCAGTATTCAAAAAGCAAAGTTACTTTTAAGTTTGAACAACATTTTATTCTGACGCAAGCAAAAGAGGGGAGGTTGTTTAAATTTAGCTATAAATTTACCTGAACTACCTCTTCAACAGGGAATGAGGAACAAAAATGACTTACTCCTCCAGAGCCTTCTGGGCATCACTTTCTTCCTTAAAGACTACATAAGCATTGATGAACTTTGCATTTGGGTGCACCTTATGCCTGGAATGGGAAAAGGACATGTCACTGCTTAAATTCTGCTGTGGAGTGCACAGGCACTTCTTGCTGAACACATTCATGCCTCTGCTTGTTCTGTGCACACCAACAACTTCATTTCCCTTGCAGGTCAAGCTACCCCTGTACATGCAAGGGAGTCCCACTGTACATCTTGTCCAGCTCATGTAAGCACCCTGAGCAAGATTCCTCAGCTCATAAACATATCTGAAGAAATTAAAGACTTTTAGCATCTTCCTCCTTCCTAAAATATAAGAAATGCAACCTTGGGTAACAAATTACAAGTATACATGGCACAATTATTACTTGTTGAGAAAACTTAATACACAAAGGTAATGACAAAAGACAAAGGAACACAAAATACATAAAAAAGACCTAATACAGACAAACTTTTAATGACCAAGACTTAAACATTGTTTAGCCCTTGAAAAATACACAAAATTCACAAGGGGAACCTACTTGATTGCTGCTACCTTTTTGGATACAGTATCATCTGCTGGAATCTTAAAGATAAAAAGAGCTTGAGTTAGGTCGGCCTCATGTAAACTTATCACAGAGAGTTTTTCCATAAGACAAAGATGAATTCAAGTAGGGGCCACCCAAAGCAACATAGCCAGTACAGTGAGCAAATGACAGAAGTGGGTGGACCTAGAGATGGTCTAAAAAACCCTCAGAGTTAAAAGAGCTTGCCTTGACTTTGTCTGACATGTTTCTTGAGTTTCAAGAGGGTTATTGTCAACTATTTTAGTGAGTACCCTGATTAACAATAATGTCTTTGCTACTATGATTTAAAAACAGGTGAGCAATACCTTAGCCAAACCAGCATAATAAAGGCATTCCTCTCTCAGAGAACATAAAGCTCTGATCCTGGATCAGCTGCTGCTACAGGAAAAATGCATCTGTGGTGCCCCTGGGGTAACATCTCCAAGGCTTCTTCTAACAGCAAAACCTACATACCCCAAACCACTTCTGAACCAATGAAGGTACAAACCTTACAAATACTACTGGCCTTCAACATCAACAAATAATTTTGTTACATAACATTAAAGGAAATAACATACCAGGGACCGGAAGCGAATGGATTGGATTTGTCCATACTTCATAAAAAGAGATTTCAGTACCTAAACAGATGATATTACAAATATTCAGTATACTACTCAACCTGGTAATGAGAATTATTTTTTAGTATTTATAAGTAATACTGTTCTTACATTGTTTTTCTTTTACTTATAGGAGGTCCCTTACTGGGCTATTAAAAAAACGCAAGTAATTTGTAACAATTTCTTTGGTTTTTGTAGCAGCTTCTTCTTCTACAGATCGCCAAAACTGAAGTCATGCCTCCAACTACGGAAGAAAGTATTAATTTAACATGTTTTATGCAATCATCTGAAGCACTGTTTCATACAAAATTCGAAGCAAAGTAACTTTGTAAATGCAGTTCTCATTTATTCAGTCATTTTTTCATTGACAAGGAACTGACCAATTCCACTCCAGAAAGTCACTGCATCCACTGCTGCATGAAGCCCAACTCCAGGAAACCAGATGGTTTCTGAGAACAAGCATCATTTCCTACTTTCCCAAAAGCAGTTCCAATCACAGGTGTGTGTGACTTCTCAGCTGGAAACATCCCCTCAAACTGAGGACTGCTGCAACTCCTTTAATTTCCTTAGCGAACAGAACCCACCCACATACCTTAACAGTACAGCTGACAGGCAAGTTTCCAACAAACACGGTTCTTCTGTCTGCTCCTTCATCAGCCACCCTTTTTCTCTTTTGCTGTTTTGCAGTAGCTGAATTAACAACACTTTTCGTGATGGTTCGAGAAGCCTTTTTCTTTTGCTTCGCTTTGTTTTGAAACAATTTTTGGTCCTCCTCTTCATCTGCCTGCTCCAAAGCATTCTCTCTGACCAGAAATGACCAGACAGGTTATAAATGATGGGAAAAAAACAGGGGGTTTGCAGTCAAAGAACTAAAGCCTCCAAGATATTTTAACTTACATTTGAAATTATTATGTTCAACTCTAAAATTTCAAGCATTATTTTGTTTATTCTGCATTAAACAAATGTATCTGACCATTCAGTAACATGGAAAACTATTTGCTGTCCCCAGGACACTGCATTCACTATTTACCAGAAGTAATACAGAAATACTTCAGAATTAAATAATTTGATAGCCTCTAAAGTTGAAGGGAAAAAAATAATCTTTGCGTTATGTTGGAACTTAGAACAGATTTAACCCTTCTCAGTATGCAGGAGACTCAGAACAAACCTCTGGAATACTGCCATGCACTAACAAGTCTCTCTCTATCCAAACCTGCCATAGGAGCATGAACAACGAGCAGATCTGAAAGAGCCTCTGGAGGGCTATAGACACAAACACAGCAAACAAGCTCCATGCACCCAGCGCCAGGGACAGGATGAGGGGCTAGCCCTGTGCTACAATCAAGTTTGTTGTATTACCCAAACTTCACTGTAGAGTGAGCAGCTTCCAGCCTGCTCTGAAGCACCTTGCTTCAAGTATTTAAGAGAACAGGCAGAGTCACAGAGAGGTTCAGTGTCACTGCAGAGGCCCAGCAGTGGCCCATAGACAGCTCACTGTGCCTGGCACCTTGCTCCTGCTGAAACCACCTTTGCTAGATAAAGCCGAGGACAGCTAGAAAGCATCTCATGAGCCAGAGAGAACTAGATCCATGTCTTCAACTGCTGGACCTGATGGATCTCTAGCAGGGCATTTGCACTTCACAGACCTAGTATCTCAAGAAGCTGCAGTACTTCCTTCTTCAGGGGAAAACTACAGAAAATTTGCACAATCTTAAAAATAATCTCAAACACCAAGCTGAAGATGAGTAAGTAGACGAGAACTTCGTTTTTTCATCGAACTCTAATTACGATTAATGTAGATGCTGGGTGATTTAATTTTACTATAAAAAGGTGTCACTCACTCACCTCTCTGACAGTTTTTTCTCTGCTTCTGAACGTTCCTTTTTTCTGGCCTTCTTTGCTTTTACCGGAGGTTCTTGAATGACGGATAAGGTCTTGTCTTCTGACACTTTCTCTCCTTCTTCTGCACGCTTCCTTTTCTTATTTCCCTTTAAAAAAATGGTAAGAGAAACCGATTTGAAGGACAAAATTCGAGGAATGCCCAGAAGTTACTTCACGTACTGCAACTTATTTTAGAGCAGTTCTGCCCGAAGCCGCCAGCCCGGAGCGCTGCCCCGGCACTCGCTCACTCACCCCCGGCACAGCCACCAACACTGGCGGGGCGGCGGCGCGGAACAGGCGGGCGAGGGGCGCGGCGGGCGCCGCGGCCGCCCCGAGGCTGCCGGACACCTGTCCCAGCACGT
>VZTT01070666.1:5617-18801 GCA_013400855.1 Buphagus erythrorhynchus
CCAAGTTAGTACCAAACTACACCAGTAGTACCAAGTTAGTACCAAACCACACCAGCCAGTGAGAACCAACTTCAGCTTTGGGAAGAAAAATACAAAAATGAAAGAAAAAATCGTTAATATCCAGTGCTGGTTTAAGATCCCAGTTAAATGTGGCTATTTGAATTGCTCAACTTTACCTGTTGATACTAAACCAGAAGCTACCTACCAGGGCCAAGACAGATTTTCTTTCTGGAATGACACCTAAAGTCTTTTGTAAGCTGCCTTCCTTTCCTAACCTGAGCATGACTTGAGGCTGTTTGATTTTCTCCTCTAGGTGACCAAAAGAGACATTTGCTTTGACACCAGAATGCTATTAGGCCATCTATCTGACAGCCACCAAAATAACACCAAATAGTAAAATTAAACACATGAGCTGCCCCAAGAAAATCTTAACTTAATTTACTCCAAGATCCAGATTTAAAAAGTTGAGAAACAAACAGAACATGAAATGCAACAAATGAAACTAAAGCTGCTGAGCCAATTTGGTAGGCTCCAAGCTTGGCCAGTGACTAAAAGCAGGAAGGCAGGCACAGACAACAGAAAGCACAAAGGGTCATGGCAACTTACAGTTGAAGAAGGCATTGAAATCCTCATCACTGTCAAAATCAAAACGGGAATATTCACAGCTGGGGCTGTCTGCTTTGGAAGGAAAGCCCACCTGTAGACAAAGTGGAAAAGGTCAGGAAGAAAGAGAAATCACCCATCACAGCTAACACCAGCGTTACTGAGATGAAGGCTGGAGACATAAGCAAGATACAACTGTGTGCTCAGCGGCTTGGAGATCATGTCTGGCCACGACATTACAAAAACGTAGTTTCTTCCCCTGTGACCCACAGGCCATGTTCACCAGGCACTTTCTCACAACCAACTCTGATTTCCACATACCTTCACAAGGTTGGTCATAGACGCACGGAGATACTTGGGAACAACAGCCAGTAACAAAGGGTCATGAGACAGAACTTCATGCCGAAAGAGGGCTCCCCATGTGATCTGGGTGGAAGAGCGTAGAAACTAGGGGAAGAAGAGAGAAAAGAGAGGAACAGAGGAGGATTTCAGTGTTGGAATTTCCACTGCTAACATTAAGTGCTGCTATCAGAAAGCAACAGCAAATTATACTGACATAAAATGAGGCCAAGGCACCTTGAAGGCACACCCCAAATTCCCAGAAAGCCAGAAATCTCTAATACTAGGGCTGGTTGCAAATTCTGCATTTTCTACTCAGTTCTCTGTGTCAGGAACTGCTCCTGATGGGGTGGTAATGTAGTAAAAAACACTCTGCCTTCCAGGCCTTCAGCTGAAATTGAGATCCTAGAGAGCAGTATTTAGCAGCTGAAGTTCTGCAGTTTTCTACAGGCTAGCTCAATTATGCATTCACACACAGACACATGTGAGACTTTCAGCCCTTTACATACCTGGCTGGGATGGGTTGTGAAGGCTAAAAATGACTCAAGGTATTTTCCAAAGTTGGCTGGAGTTTCCACATCACAATCTGAGCCCTATGAAGAACATGAAGTATTTCAGACAAAATACTAACTTTATGGCAGGCTGGGCTCACAAATGGTATGTTTCAGGGTAAAGCAGGAGCACTACATCCAAGGCCATAGACTGTAAAGGAGCAGAGATAGAAACACTGAACAACTGATTTTTTTCTGATACCAGTATAGCCCAAGGAGCATCAAGTTCTGTTGACCAGCTTGAAGGTGCTGGAGACACCACCACCCTCATTCAAGAGTAAAGGGTGACTTCTCACATAATGAAGTTCCATTAAAACCAAATTCACTACCACTGCTGCTGCCATGAGTCAAAATTTTACTCCTGCATGGGTCAAACCCATGCAGCAGTACCAAAGTAGTGCAATTCAAACTGAAGAATTTCAAAAGAAAATACACCCAGATAATTTCACTCAATTTCTCCAAATATTTTTTGTATTTAACATACGAGTATCCATGACCAGTAAATTTCTTGGAAGTTTGTCAGGAAATTAAGTTTTGCCAGGAGCCATAAATTCAAGGTTCTGCTGCTTCTCAGAAATTATAACATGACCTGGTGCCCTCAAGATCCCTGAATTGTACAGCTAAATGCTGCCTCTCCCAAGTGACTCTACATTAGCACGCTCCATCTCATTACTTCATTATGGATTAACAGCTACTGCCTAAAAGCAAGTGGAGTCACTGCAAGCAGCAATGCACACTGTATGCTGTCCATTCTTTTTAGGGATAAATTCTCAAAGGTTGTTTTTGGTTTTTTCTTTCCCTCCCTGAGAGACTTTACTTTGCTCTATCACTTTTACAGGCTGGTGGCTTCAATTTCCCCACAAACAGCATCTCTCAACAAACCTGCCCTCTTTATCGTAGAAGCACTGAGCTGAGTGGAGGGAGCAGGAATTCAGCACCAGTATGGCATGAACAGTATGAATTTGCATCTTCATCTCAATATTGACACAAAGTATTACAAAGATGAACAGCAGGAACAAAACCCGTTTCTTCCTTCAGCTTGAGTCTTGGTAGAAGAACAGACAGGTATACTCTCCGAGTTATTTTTACTAGGAAATTTAAAAGGCTTCCAATAGAAGACTAATTTCCTGGACTAGATTTTCTGTAGCAGTAGTCAACTAAACACCTGACCAAATTTCAGTGAAGCTCAGCATTTTATAGAGGTTATAGGAAATAGTTCTTGATGACAGCAAAGCCCTGGCATTAGTCAGGGTCCCTCCAGTCTACACTCCTATGACTTGGCAGGATACAGTTAACCTACTTAAAAGCAGAACCATTTCTGCCTTTTGGAAATGCATGGAGAGAACCCTACAGCTGCCAAATGTGCAGAGAGAACCCTGGCCCTACCTTAGATCAGGGTTGCCTCAAGCCCCAGCCCTAAACACTAGCCCTGCCAGGGTTGCTGCTGGTATTAATAAAGACTTACTAGCAACGCACATAGCTGGCTGCCCAATGCGCACAAAACTTGGCAAAGTCTCTTCAAGAAAACATAGTGCTTCTCCACCAGGCCTTCTCCATCTGCTGTCCTGGGAACGAGGGAAAAACAGGATCACAGTTACTCAGGCTGTAGCTGACAGGCACATTGCTGTTTATCTTGTAGATAAAAAGAGGACTAGAGAATTTGATTTTATTGCAGTGGGATTTTCTTTGCTCTTATCAAGAAGTACTGCTTTATTGGTATCTAAAACCACTGAAATTGCCTCTTTGAAAGAGTCCCTCTTCCTGATCAGTTTCAGGCTAAAACAGAAAGCCAGGGAAGCTGTGATATTTACACCTCTTTGTCTTTCAATTATGGGTTTTGAAAAAAAAAACCCTGGTTTTCCAGGTTTTGCAAAAGAAATGGTAGTTTTGTTCTCTCCTATCCAGTCCCCACTTCCTTTGCTTAAGCAGCAGTATCTTTTGCACCTACAAAGCCATTTGTACGCATTTTTGAGTGAAATCACAGCAACACTACAGTACTCACTGGGCAGCAGAGAGGATGCAGTGCATGGCAACGTCTCCAAACAAGACCATCAGAGGCTTCCGGTCCTCCAGCTTACCCTATACATAAAACACACCACATACCTCAATTTTAACAGAACTATTCCCACCTACATAAATACTTATTTCCATCTGCAAGCAAAATTAGGAGAGTCACAGTTTTCTTTACATCTGGGGACGGGCTTAGAGTCCGCATATGATTTAAGTAAAAACTTGTCAAAATTCCAAGGTACCCGATCTAAAAAAATTTATCCAAGCTATCCCACCACAGGAACTTTAAACAACAAAACTGACCCTGAGACATTATCTTTTATTCACAGAAGACTGGCTAGTTACTTACAGGCAGCTGATAACCACTCAGCCTTGACACTCAGCTGCCTGTGAATGAATGGGTCAAATCACCTGTTTAGATCCTGCTGTCATTTCTCTGAGCTGCCAGGTGACACAGCTAATGACACTATTTTCCACTTCACAGTTGTAGGAAGTGGGGGGTAAAAGGTCAGTGAGGACCTCCAAGTTCAAACTGCAAGAAGAAGCAAGCACAGAATTTGGAGAGGGCTCCAATGGTTGCTCTATGTATTGTGCTGGCCTGACGTTCACACCAAATATCATTAACAGAATCAGCTAAATTTGAAATTTGATTCTCAGATAAAAGGGCAAAGATAGCATTGCTCAGTTCGAAGAATTATATAGGAGAATAGGAGAAAAATAAAAGGGAGCCAGAAGAGCCGGGCAGGAAGAACTCACTTTCCTGCTGACAGCAATCAGGAGACACTCTGCTGCTCCAACTTGGAGTTCAGGCTCATTTAGGAGGAGACACAACATCTCCAAGAGCTTGCAGTTGTCTGCTGTAATATGGCTTAGGGCTACCCAGTCAATGTAGCCAGCCAAAGTGTTGAGTGCCGCTATCCCCACACGACAGTTTGCCTGAGCCTGTGAACAGAGAGGAGGCACAAGGTCAGAGCCACAGAAAAACACCAATTCCCACCTAAAGCAATCCATTCCCTGAAATAACAGTACCAAGAACCCTCCTGAGAAAGTGAGAGAATTGGACCCTTCTGTTGCCACTCCTCACTTGTCTCTTCTCAAGTGTTTGTATTAAGAGTGAACAAATCTATCTGTATGAAACTGTACAACAGACTCGAAAGCCTGGGAAAAGCTTAGTTCCAAGTAACCTTCATCTTAAGGATTACTAATGAGCTAACTCCCATATAGCTCCACTCACCTTTGGTTCCTGAGCCAAATCAGTCTTCTGAAAAAGAAAACAAAAGAGAGTAAGTGAACAGCTACAGCACACACTTCCACCCAGCCACTACTGCACAGGCTTATCCTCAAGGACACAGCCAAAAAAGAGGCTACATCAGTCTCCCACTCAGGACATTGCTGCAGCCAACAAAGTCACCTCTGCAGCCCCCAGCCAGGTAAGACAACAGGACTCTGAATTGCCAAGTTAAGCCACAATTCTCTTCTCATCCAAAAGTTAACACTCCAGTCAACAGGCACCAAGGAGACACATGGGACAAGAAGGAAAGGCATTTTGGTACATCCTGGAGGCTTCCAGGAAAGAAACTTTTGACCTTTTAAGAGCATCTTACACCCAAAAGCCAGACTCTGAAAAGATGCTGGTGGCTTTTAAGATTCAGGTCTGAAAGGGTGATTTGTCAACAGTCAGCAAGGCAGCTGGAGAGCTGAAGCACCAACTTACAGCCTGACTCTCAGGCCTAGGACATTTAACAGCAACAATGCACTACCTGTCTTTTTGCAAACAAGTCCAACAGATACTCAGGTTTGATTTGTTTTCAGATGCAAAGACACCACAAGCATTTCTTTCTACTGCAAGGCTTTGGTTTGCACTACTCATTGCAGTGATTTAAGTTAATCAGCTTGAGCCCCAAACATTTAATACGTGACCCATCTTATAAACGTGTTTATCTATTAACCCATCATAATTTTAAGCACCGCACATCATTATGGGCCTGGGGACCTGTCCATCATCTCCCCCAGTCTGTGTGCAGACAGGTGAACACCCAACCCTCAGTAATGAATGAACCTGTGCACGAATAGCCCAAATATCTGCTAACCTGTGGAGTGGTGAGGACTTCTTGTTCCTGGGGTGCTCCAACCTTGCCAATCAGAAAGATTCCACCGTTAGCGGAAGCAGCCACACTTCAGAGCCTCAAGCATTGCAATGCAAACCTTACCTGGAAATGCATTTCAACCAGACTACGAAACACACAGTGGTCACCCTCCCACCACCATGAACGGCACAGAAAACTGGCTGCTCTACAGAGGGGGTTGCTCACTCAGACACTGCATCAGGAAGGTGTACAGAAGTCAGGTAGAAAAAGGGTTTTTCATTGGTTCCCAGTTTCACATTTAGTATTAACTCTGGATTTTAATTCATGGAAAAAAAGAATATGAGATATGACTAAGCAACTAGTTTCTAGTTTGGTTTTTCAACTGTGCTTCACTCACAAATCCACTTCCTTTTCACAGGAATAGACTAGGGTAGAGACTCCCCTCCATCATCCATTGTGACTGACAATGTCACTGCACACCTCTGATTCCAGGTAAGAATTCAGAAAAGAAGTCTGTTTACACAAAAATAGAAGAGCATTCTTCACTGCAACTTCGCAAAAAAAGGGTTTCCTGACTTGAGCTCTTGGAGGAAAGGACCAGAGGCCCAGAAGCATGCTGAGACATTGGAAATTCATGCATTTTTGCATCACCTCAAATGTAGCACTGCAACGTGAGAGAGCAGACACGATTCCTGGATGGCATCTCTGAATCACGGTGTGTTACATAAACCACCCCAAATTACCTGTTTCTGCCACAACCACACCTTCACTTTGCTGAGCACCCATGGTGCCAGCACGCATTCCAACAGTATGGATGAAGCATACATCCACTCAAGCCATCGACACTACCAAAATCAAAGTATCAACACTAACACTATCAACCTTGTGTGTTCAGTCTCTCTGATCACCATCAGCTTCCCAGGTCATAGCAGAACCCTACCTCAGAGTGGCAGCAACAGATTCAGTTTCTGCTGATTCAGATTCAACAATTTGCGAGCTGCATCCCAATTCCTAAATGCCTCCAGCACAGAGTAAACCCAAGGGAAGGAGACTCTTACCATGCATCTGTACTTGTTGACATTCTGCTGCAGGGCAGTTAGTAGGAAGCTGAAGATCTTTTCCATGTTCTGGGTGAGGGTTTGCTGGATATCTCGTCGCCGCTGGGTAGGTAGAGTTTGAAAAGTCACCACATCCTCTGCCAAACGTAGGAGGATGAACATCACCAGCTCTGTCTGAGTTTCCTGATGTCCCAAAGTGAAATATACTCCATCAGCACAGTCCAAACATTAAGATCTCTAGCGACTAGCTCAAAGATGTGGAGAGAAAGCAAGCATGCATGAAGACACAGGTCACACGTTGAGAAAATAAAACAGCAGGATGGCCTTCTTTCTGCTAAAGCCATCTCAGGATAGCCTAATCTTACAGGATTTATGAGTCCATCACCAACCTATCTCACTTGACCATGAGTGAGTTAGATTTTCCTCAGGATGATGGAAGACTGAACCCCATACTAAGAGCAAGCAAAAGAGACCAGACAGCTGTGTTTCATACCCCTTGCTTGGAGAGGGTATCCAACTCCTTTAGCATGTCAGGCCAGTGCTGAGGCCATTCCCGCTTGATCATCTCCACCACAATGCGAGACAGTACATCCTTAATGTGACTTTCCTCCTCCAGGATACTTTGAGTTCCCTGTGATAGAAAGGGGACAGTTACACAAAACAGCAAGCATCAGGCATTTATAACTCTGACCTGGAAAACACAGTGTTTGCAAACATTTTAAACCACTAAAACCAAAATAAAACACTCTTCATTGCAGCTACCTTAGACAACACTCCTATGCTCCCAAGTATCTATAGCTAATAAACTCTGGGAATCAGAAGGATTCTCCACAAAAGAAGGTCACTTGGTCATGAGAGCAATCACAACAACAGAGAAAACATGACCAAGATAATGTCTTTAGTATTTTTGCAAAGGATAAGAACATCCATAGTTAGTGAATTTCCTCTTAAGGAAAGAAAAAGTATCTTACATATGTTATACAAGCCTCACAACCTCCTGCCATGTGAGGTAACCTAGCTATTCACCTGAATAAGCACTGAAACATTCAGAGACACAAAGCAAAAAAGCAACGAAATGCAAAACTGCATTCAGATCCTGTGTGCTAATTAGCTGGAGTATTTTTTAGTTTTGCTCTCACATTTCAGAGAATAGTCTGAAGCAACAGGTACTTACACTGGATATGAGGCTCATAACATTGTTCTTTAGATAAACTTTTTCTAGGCGAGGCATATTGTTCCAGCGGTATCTGTTAAAAATAAACAAACAAAAAGGAAACCAAGACAAAACATCCGTAAAGGTCTCTGACTTGATTCTCAAGGAACCAATGCTTCTTTATCTAAGCTAGACACACTACAACTCCCTGCCTCTGCCAGCACCCAATCCCTTAAAAAGGCTGAGTTAAAACTGCTGCTGGCAAATGGGCGTGCCCCATTGAGGTCAACAGACACCAGAAGCACCAGCAAAAGCACAAAGCATCAGGTCTGTAGAGGCGGCAGAGAAAGGAATCTCAGAACTGAACTAATACAAAGCCTCTTTGTTAGCAGGAGGCCAATGACACAACACTGCAAAAACCTACTGGTAACCCAGAATGCTTATTTTCATCTTGTGATTGTCAACGTGTCTTACAGCTCAGTGAATTCACCTTCCCAACCTGCCTGAAAGCAATTCTCTCCTCTCCTTCTTTTATGGAAAAAGAAATAAATCCAGAGCAGGACTGCAACTGTCTTCTGCTGCAGAACAAACTCCCTGCGTCCTGGAAGTGCCTCCGTGGGGCACGAGGTGCCGGAATAGGCACAGATCCCTGGGTGGCGGTAGGCCGGGACCCTTCCCCGGCTCGGCAGCACGGAACGAGCTCACTTACTTGACCACATGCTCCAGGATCTGCAGGCCGAAGTGCCGGACGATGGCCGTCTGCGTCTTCTCCGCCAGCTTCAGCCCACAGGGCACGCAGATGGGGCACTTCTCCTTGAACTCCTCGCAGAACTAAGGGAGAGAAGGCCGGGACGCGTACGCGCAGTTACACACCGGGGCAGGAGGTGGCAGCCCCATCCCTGGCGGAGCACGCCGGGGCACACGCGGCCGCCCGACCCCCGCCGCCTGCTGACGGCTCCCAGCGCCTCAGGGGACGCCCGGGACCGGCCCGCCAGGCTCTCGCCCGCCCGGGGCCGTGCGGACGGGGCACCCGCGTGGCCGGAGCCCGGCGCCCTCCCTCCCTCCGTCCCTCTCTCCCTCCTTCCCCGGCCGGGCGGTACCTTGAGGGCCTCCAGGCGGTACCGCTGCGTGGACGCCGGGTCCATGATGACGGTCACCGCCTTCACCAGCTGCTCGCAGAGGCCGCTCACCTGCTCGGCGGACATGGCGGCAGCGGCGGGCGCGCGCCACCGGCCACCCACAGGAGGGACGAGCGGGGCAGCCGGGACGCAGCTCCGCGCATGCGCCTCGGGGGCCACGGGGCCACGGGGAGAACGCAGGCGCCGCGCACCGTCGCGGCGGGAACACGCGCACGCCCCACCACACCCTGGAGAACTACGACTCCCGGCGTGCCCCGCGCGGAAAGTACGAATGCCGCAAAGCAGCGGGCCAAGGCGGGGCTCTCCGCTCCACCGAGCGGGCGGTTATTCAATCATTCACTCAGTCGGGTGGGAGCCGGTGGCGGCGGCGGGATGTCGCGGGGCCGGGAGCGTGTGGTGGCCCTGGTAGACATGGACTGCTTCTTCATGCAGGTGGAGCAGCGTCTCGACCCGCAGCTGCGCGGCCGCCCTTGCGCCGTGGTGCAGTACACCGAGTGGCAAGGCGGCGGGTAGGTAGGCGAGCCGCCTTGGCGACCCCAGCTCCTCATCCCACCCCGCTCCCCGTGGGGCCGGGCCTGCCCTGCACTTCACCTCCGTGTCTTGGCAGGATCATCGCGGTGAGCTACGAGGCGCGCGCCTTCGGCGTGTCCCGCGGGATGTGGGCGTCGGAGGCGCGGGCGCTGTGCCCCGAGCTGGCGCTGGCCCGGGTGCCGCAGGCGCGGGGCAAGGCGGATCTCACACGGTGAGAGCGGGGGCCGGGGGAGGCGGCGGCGGCGGCGTGAGTCTCCCTGGTGTCGCGGGGCGGCGGCTGAGCCCCTGCCTGCCGCCCGGCAGGTACCGGGAGGCCAGCGCCGAGGTGATGCAGGTGCTGTCGCGCTTCGCCGCCATCGAGCGCGCGAGCATCGACGAGGCGTACCTGGACCTGACGGGCAGCGCGCGCCACCGGCTGCGCGAGCTGCGCGGGCGCCCCCTGGCGGCCACGCTGTTGCCCAGCACCTTCGTGCAGGGACTGCCCGGACAGCCCGGCCCCGATCCCGGCGGGAAGGGCGAGCGCCGAGCTGATCCCGGCGGGAAGGGTACGCACCGACCCCCGGGCCCACCCTGCCTGCTTTGTCTCCCCCGAATCGGGAGCGTGGTAAATGGGATGTGTGTCTTCCGCAGTGAATGGCTTTTAGGGTGTCTGCTACTCCTCCCTGTGGTTGGAACGCGCTTACAGAAGCCTACGGCTGCTGTCTGGGACTGGCTGATGCTGCGGGTCCCTTTGCTGGGCTCAGCAAAAAGTGCCATATCGTGTCCCCTTGTGATCGCTTTTGTGTTCCCTTTCTAGAGGAGCTGCGAAAACGTGGTTTGGACGAGTGGCTGGCATCGCTGTCTTTCGATAACCCCGATTGTCCTGACCTGCAGCTGACCATGGGCGCAGTAATTGTGGAAGAAATTAGGGTGGCAGTGGAAGCAGCTACCGGATTCAGGTGTTCAGCTGGCATCTCACACAACAAGGTATGCGTATAGCACATCAGCCTGATTTCTTCTGGGTAGCAGAGTCAGAACATGCTGTAGATGCTCTCCTTACTTACAAGTCTACCGTAGAAAATGAACCAAGTTGGGAATGCAGTCATGTGTGATCACACCTTCAGAGAAATTATAAGACATCTGGAAATAGGGGGAGTTGTTTCCCCAGAGCTGGGGCCTGGACAGACAGCAATCCACTCATTTACTGCCTGGATTCTTGGTGTACCTTAATGAGCGAGCTCACTAGGAATAAAAGGGGATTAAGCCCTCCAGAAGTGTTTTCTGTAGAAAAAAACAAGCATAAAGCAGGTAATCTTTACCTTGAGTTTTAGGCAAGAGCCACTGTAGCCAGTTTTACTGACACAAATTCCCAGTGACTTGGCAGCAGAAGAACACCAGATTGGGGCACCGAGGTGAGCTGGGTTGCTTTTTGGTGAGTCAGTGTTTACCCTGCTGGCCATGGGGATTTGGGTGATGCTTAGCCAGCTGCTGAGAGCAGCCACAGGATCTCTTGGTGCATGACAGCAGCTGCAGGAACAAACGGACTTTGATGCCACAGCTACAGAGGGTTTCCTGCTGGGTGAAATGCAGGGTGGTTTACTGAGACCACCCCTTTTGTTCTGCAGATGAGGGGCTTATTTATACAGGTATGACTTTATAAAGGCAGGCTCTAACTTAAAAAAAATAAAGAAAGAAAATGAAGGCTAGATGGATACTTTGGAGTTAAAAAAGATATATTTTATTTTAGACTGCTGCAGAAACAGTTGATACTACTGCCAGCTGTACACAGGGACTGGAACTGGTTTTGCACTGGCTCAGTTTGAAGCTAGAGGAGACTGTGAGGCAGAAATGAGTTAGCTGAGGAAGGTCACTGGTGTAGGAATTTTCAATGGAAGGTATGTTTAATTTGCCCTTCTGCTTTCTTTAATCAAGAATAATAGAGAACTCCCCTGATATTCCTAGCAGCTTTTCCCAGCTTCCATTTTCTATGCCAGCATTTTTTTTTTTTTGAGAGAGTAAGGACACTGTGAGGTACTGTGCTGTCCCTGAAGAACTGTGTATCTGTAGCAGCAAGCACAGTGCAGAGATCACCACAGCACACTTGTGGCTGTGCAGAACACTGTGCTGTGCTTCCACAGGCAGCTCACCTTCGTGTGTACAAACCTTTCCTGCAGAACAAAAGGGGTGCTCTCAGTAAACCAACCTGCCTTTCACCTGGCAGGAAAGCCTCTGTAGCTGCAGCATCAAAGTCATCAAAGTCTGTTTGTTCCTGCAGCTGCTGTCATGCACCAAGAGCTCCTGTGGCTGCTCTTGGCAGCTGGCTGAGCAGCACCCGACTCCCCACAGTCAGCAGGGTAACCACTGACTCACCAGAAAGACAAAAAGCAACTCAGCTTACCTCAGTGCCCCAATCTGGTGTTCTTCTGCCTCCGAGTCGCTGGAAACTTGTGGCAGTAAAAACCATTCTCAGGCTACAGTGACTGCTGCCTGAAACTCAAGGTGAAGTTTACCTGCTTTATGCTTGTGTTTTTTTCTACCGAAAACACTCCCAAGGAACTGCTTGGTACAATGAAGTACCTTGTTAGAGTACACCAGGAACCCAGATGATGAATGAGACCAAAAAGCCTGGAGGATAACAGCATGGTTTTCTCAAGAACTACTCATGTCAAATTAATGTGCCCTCTTTGACATAAGTGCGTAAGTGGCCAAATGTGCAGGAAAGACTACAGATGTGAGGTGTGTCAACGTTAAGGTTTCTAACACACCTCACCGTCAGCTGCATAACCTGGTGATGACACTGTAGCAGACAACATGACTGAAGTTGCCTGAAGGGCATACATCTAGCTGAAGAAAATATTACTGTTTCCCATAATGATTTTGTTCGGTGAGTTGCACTCAAATTGAGATGTTTAGAGTGGGATCCTGGGGGGATCTGTCCAAGGTCTGCTAAGAACGAGTATTTTCACTGAAACCTACAGAGAGGGAACAGCTGTATGAATTCAGGTGTTGCACAGATGGGGCTGAGAGCCTGGGCTGTGGAAGTTCTGAGGTGAAATTAGAGTTGAAAATTCTGAGCTTGAAAAAGCTTAGAATCAATCTGAAATCACCAAACAGTGCTTCCTATGCTCCTCTTATGCTCACTGACTGTTTTTGTTGTTTATAGAAAAAAAGCAACCAGCAGTATTTTGGCTAAGTCACAGTAAGTCAGGAAGTAGCCTGGAGTTGTGGACAAGCAGCAGGATGAGTCAGTAATATAAGTGCTGTTGTAGAAATGCCAAATCTTGTTTCAGCATGTGCAGTTTACAGAAGGTGTCAGAAAAAGTAAATTATTTCTCCCCATGAAGTCTCAGGGATTGGTTTGGCTTGCAGCACGTCACCTTATGAGGTGGGTAAACTTGGAAGTCTCCAGCCAGACAAGAAAAGCAGTGATTGGACATCTGAAAAAGGGTCTTTGTTCTAGAAATGAGTTCAAATGTATGTAAGCCTGTAAAATGGGCTGTTAATAAAGCTCATAGCTCAATAGGCAGGCAAGAAATTTTGCTTAGTTACAGGATGTATGGCAAAGCAGTGAAAGAGGAAGTTATTAGAGTTGTTAAATAAAACCTCAAACACCTAGCTAAACGTACTTCAAACGGGTCTGTGTATTTTTAACCCTGTGGTAGCTTAGAGTGGGGAGGGAAGCTGTATAGAACATGCCTTCCAGGCTAGCAATTCTGCATTTCAAAGGTTTTCTT
>VZTT01070679.1:0-10658 GCA_013400855.1 Buphagus erythrorhynchus
GTGGTACAAGGTGTGCCCCTTCCTGAGGGAACGGCAGTGGTACCAGCTGTGCCCCTTCCCCAGGGATGAGCAGAGGTACGAGGTGTGCCCCTTCCCCAGGGATGAGCAGAGGTATGAGGTGTGCCCCTTCCCCAGGGACGAGCACAGGTACCAGGTGTGCCCCAGTCACGGCAGTGAGTCAAGGTGCCAGTGGAGAAAGGCTGTGCCAGAATTCTTTTCACACAGTGAGGTGCTCACACCATCACTCACAAACCCAGGGAACACATTTCACACCCTCCACTCACTCCTCTCAGGCTTCACTATCACGTGTGCTAAACCCTCTGCTGAATCAGAGCCAAAGTTTAAAAAGTGCTGTTGGCTCCCCAATGACTTCATGGGCTCTGTCAGGAAACTCATGCTAGGCCTCCAAAAAGTCCACTGATCCACAGACTCCCTTCAACACATCAGGGTAAGAGGTCTGCTGCTTTTCCTCTTCTGAGCCTCCATTAACTTCAGACAAGCCTTCTGGCATTTCCTGAAATGACCACTATATAGTATCTAAAGAAAGGAGAGGCCTTCAGGACAGCAAGTTTGATAAAGAATTAATATTGCTTCTCAAAAAGCTTAGGACTTCCTGAGGGCTCCTTCTTCCCTCTGTGTCAGACACAGCAAGGAGAGCCTGGTCTTCCTTTTAGCAGCAAAGAACAGTTTGGGTTTACACCTAATTTGGGCAATAATTACATCTTGATTAAGTTATTTCTTAATTAGAGTAATAATGTATTACTCACTGTCTCCTCCTCCTCTGTCACTTCACCAAAGGTAGTTTCCTCCCACCACATCACTGACTAAGCCAGTTTCTCTAATTCTTTAAGCCACCTTCAAGCAACGAAGTTTCTGCAGCTATAAGGTTATTCCTTTAAGGAAAAGGTCTCCTAGATTCCCAGCCTACATGCACTCTTTTTTTTCTTTTTTAACCTTGTATTGCCAGCCATGCCCAGTAACAATTTTAGGTGTTTATGCAATCATTATTGCTGCACTCTCTAATCCCTTTCCAGCTTGCCTGTATTCCTCTGGTACTATCACAGACCAACACAATGCAAACACAAATTTGCCCAGGCCAACACAGGATTGCTGCCTCTTACCTCTGCTGTCAGCACCTTTTACTGCTGCATCAGAGGAGGAAGTAATCAAACAATCAATACAAAACCCCAATATCCTCTTTCCTACCATGCTAACTAATGTCTTCTCAGTAATTATTTACTAATTGCTGTATTATCACTGTCTGCAGAAACATGCTCAGGTTATTTAAGGGCTGGAGCAGCACAAATCCTTACAGATGCAGAGTAGAAATTTCTCTCCTTTCCCACTGCCTTGCCCAAGGTAAGTCATGCTCAGCTTGCAGCTTTATTTGAGTGTGATCCGTTGAACATGATCCAGCATGCAAACCTCGTCAGGACAAAGCCTAAGAGAGGAGTATCCCTGTTTTCACATCTGGGAACATGGCCTCAAGCTGAGCTTCAGTTGGACTCTTGATGGATGACTAAAACCTACTATTTATAAGTAGAATGAAAAGACAAAATGGATTAAGAAACTTTCCTACTTGGCTTTTTCCACGCTGCAACTTCATTCCAGTTTGACTCTAGAGCAGCCCCCAGTTCAGAAATACTGCAGAAGGATTCTGTAATTAGGCCTGCTGCCATGAAACCAACCCAGCCCCGGGGATACAGGACTGGCTTCACAACACAAATTGTGAATGAATAGTGCTTCTTGTGTGACTGCAGAATAATGCTTTATGTCTGTCCTATCTCTGCAAGATGACATGAATTACTTTCCAAAGGAAAAAATTATTGCAGATACTAATTATATAAAAGGTTATCCCACACGACACGCAAGAAATTCTATTCATGCAAAGATTATGCAGAAGTTAAATAATTGAACAATGACAATCTATTCAGATTGGGACTGTCAGCCAGCATTTGCAAACTGAAGTCTAGAAAGCTACAGGACAGGGCTTCAATACCTCTGAAAGTCTCTAACTTACCAAAAGTCTTCTTGAACCCTTATCTGCAGCACTAGCAACAGGAGCTAGATACCACCATAACAGAGTATTGAGTAAACCAGCCTTCCTGCACCAGGACATGGCCTGAGCATCACCGTGGAACTGCTTGTTTCAAGTGGAAGGTGTGGTAGGACCAACCCTCCAGTTTTGTACTCTTGCAAAAGAAAACAGAGACAGAACAACAGGTCTGTCATTTGGACAGTCACCAGTGTAACTTCAGGTGTATCACCATGCCTGTGTAATCAGGTGTCAGGTCTTACCCCCTTAGAAGGGCTTGTGATACCAAAAAGCAGCATTTAACGGTATCTTCTTATTTAAAAATGATTGAGTTTTGTTTAGAATTTACTGAACAAAGCAGATTTGGAAGCAAGCTATGGATTATAGAAGAAAAAAGCAGGCAAACAACAAAGAAATGTTTTCTTTCAAAGAAATGTTTGCAACAAATCCAGTTCTGCTGAATTAAGTGGAAATTTTACAACCAGACACTTGTTAAATTATTTTGGATCCCATCACAAAGGAACTGATTAACAACTCACCATCACTTGCACAACTTATTACTCCTCTAAAAGGAACTAGAGACTAAAAAAGAGTAACTTTTTTCCTATACTGAAGAAGTTTGGAAGAAAAAAATATGAGTTGTTCCTTTGTCCTGCATTTCTTATATATTTACAGCTTATGATGTGCTTAATGGCAACAGAACTATTTTGTATGTAGGACTTATGTGGGAAGTGCAGCTTTTCAGTCCTCAGGACCAGCAGAATTATGATGCACATGCACACATTTCAGGGACAGTAGAAGAAATCACTCACAATTGCACCTGTACAGTTTGGGGATTACAGGGGCTTGTACCACTGACACAGCAACCAGAACCTTTAGAATCTTTATTTCTAGAAGGTTTTAGCTCCAAGCTATTTCATGTTTTAGAAACTGCAACAAGCTGTTATGGCTACAAATCCCAACTTGCCCTGATTAGAGGATCTGACCTACTCAAAGTAAGCACTTCTATTTGAACCAGAGGACACTTCCTCATATTCTCAAGTGCTTCAATATTTAATTACACACATTCTAGAAAAAGGGCCATGATTTCCCATTGAAGTATGTTCAACATCAGGTTCCACAAACAGCTATCCCACTTTCTTATGCTAAATTAAAAGAGCTTTCAGGAAGACAAATTTCCTCACCTACAAGTACTAACACAGTATAATCAAATCACCACTTAGCACTTTCCAGGAATGTGACTGAGAGATGTCTTCAGAGTCATTGCTATAAATCTTTGTCTGAGTTCTACCTGTAACTTGCTATTGTTCTTAAAAAAATGGCAGAGGTGGGGTTCATCTCACCTATACAGCCATGAAGTGTTCAGTGCTGTCTATAGGCAATGCAGATAGGGAGGCACCTCAAAAAGAAAGATCACCCCACCGAGTTTAACAATCTAGTTTTGAGATGAGTTACATTAGATGAATCCCATCCTTCAGGATTACATAAGAACACAGGAAAAACCATTTCTGTCTCCAACAGTGGTTAAATGCCAATGCTCAAGGAGCAGTATTAGAAAGACAGATGGTATTTCCTAGGAGTATTCTCCTGGCCTCCAACTGTTCCCAGTTCATGGGAACTGTGAAGCTGGATGTGGTTTGTGTGTACTTCCTAACCTTTGGAGGATTTCTCTCCTATGTGCTTGAGCACCCCTGGATTCAACAGAGTTTTTCTGCATCCTGAGCATCTTTTGACAAGACATTCTACCATCCACCACCCCTTTCAATCCTGTCACTCACCAGCTTCAGTATGTCAAGATCTTGTCCTGAGACACTGCACAAACCATCCACAGCATTCTCAAATTTACAGAACTCCATGTCATCCCTCTGCCTTCTCTTAGCTTACTCAGTTCTCCTAGTGCACAAGCCACTTTGCACCTCTAAGCATTCCCACTGCCTCTCTCATAAGCTTTTCTGGTTCAATTACACACTTTAAGACACAGGAACCCAAAGTGGGCAGAGTATTCAGGAAAGAGGAGAACCACAGGAAGAAATTAATTTTTGAGCTGCCTTTCAAAAATCAGTATTATCCCTATATAGTGTTTTCCCCTTTCCAGCCTCACTGCTTTCAGATAATGCATTCTCAAGTGTCTGCTCTCATAACCACCTGGGTTAACTCACTCTGTCCTTCTTCCTGCTTGTCTTCCAAGAGGAAATAAAGATACTACTGTCCTTTGTAAAATGCTCAGAGATCTACTGAGAGAACACTCTATTCAAGAGGAAGGTGTTCACTTTTAGAGACCAATATTTTCATGTAGCCTCAGAAAAAGGGTTCAGAGATGGGCAGCAATAATGATCCAGAGGTCTTGAACAGTGAGGAATGACGGAGCAGGACCAGGTGCTTCAGGCTGGAAGAGAGGTGACTTCAGAGGAATATAATAATCCTTAAAGTCATGAATTGCATGGAAAGGGCAGATAGGGTCTGACTGCTCACCTACTCCTCAGCACAAGAACTAGGTGGCCAGTGCCACAAGAAGCAGGGTAAAACAAGCACATGCAGGCAGCAAACCTGGGAAATGTCTCATCAAAGGATGCCACGGACCCAGAAAGGTTCTGGGGAGTCAAGGGGCCATGTCTTTATACCTCCCCCGTCAAAAGTCACCACCTTCTACATGAGTGCCATTTGACACCCTTTAATTCTTGCTATGCTGGGGTGGCAAAATAAAAGGGATATTCCCATGGCTGCAGATTTCTATCATAATCCTTCCTACTTCCAAACATATATTTTCCAGGCTAAATTCCAGTTTATTTGGTTACTCTTTTTACAAAAGCTCTTCAGTCATGTGCTTTTCTGTAATATTAACTATAACTCTTTGGAGAGGGGAGAATGTCTGCCCCTAACTTTGGGAGGGCATGTTATTTATTACACAAAACCACCATGGATTTACAGGATGGCACGCTGATTTGCTCCCTCTTCTTTTCCTAGAGATATCGTTTTCTATTTGCCTTTTTTTGTTGTTTTTAACTGCTGCTGAGTGAGTTTCACAGAGCCTTATCTGCATTTACTTAAAAGATCTCTTTCTTGAATGGCACAGATTCTCATGAGCTCATCACTGCACAGGCACTGGGAGTTGTTTATCCCTTGTGCACATTAGTTTATATCTGCTGGTATCAAGTACCTACAACCAAGTACTGTGAGAACCTTCTGCAACTGCAGCCAGCTTTTGTTTCTGCTACGCTAATTCTGTGATTTTCAGCATATACTGTCACTTCATTACTCAGCCTCTCTTCCAGGCCACTTATAACTTGGTTCAACAAGCCTTAACACGGAGCCCCCTGGGAGTGAAGAGTGATCACTCTTCCCTAGAAAAGTTGACCGTCCTTCCTATGCTTTAACCAGGTATTAATTACTGAGAAAGCTACGCTGCTGCTCTATGGCAGTCCATTTCCTTTAAGGAGCATTAACAAAGTCCTTTGTTAATCTCTCTCTGAAAACCCAGACACAGCAGAATATTTGGTTGTTTGTCTCTCATGCCTTCTTGTCCAAGAGCTCCAGACTATCGAACTTTACCAGCTGTAGCTGGACTTCAGCATTCCTGCAGTGACCCATGGAGGTCACTGCAATAGGAACACTTATCAAAGCAGGCTTCCAAGCAGACATGACCTTGAGCCTCACTGTCCGTGGCAGGACCATTAACATTGCTCTGCAGTCACTCTGCATTCAGAGAAGTCAGTTTTTACACTGAGAAATCTGTTTTGGTAGATTTACCCTAAAGAAAAATTAGCCCCCAACACTAACTTAAATACAGCCTCTCCACATTTACAGTAGCAACTTAAGGCAAGCCCACCACTCAAAAAGATCTGGGCTAGTATCAATAATAATAGTCTGCACTGATTTTTAAAAATAAACCTGGCAGTAGACCATAATCTATTGTTTTAAAATACTGACTTGCAGTCAGTGAATGCAGTATTATTCACTGTAACTCCTCCAGGTTAAGTGACAGGGTTATCTAATGCTCCAGTGCCTCTATCCCCTTCACAAACACGAGCACAGAGTCCCTGAACACAAGCAGACCAGAAACTGTTCGGGAGCACCAGTGCACAGGCCATGCAAAGCTTGTCACTAGGGGTGTCAGCTGAGAAGGAGAAGAGTTAACAGTACCAGGAAAGATGTCACCCTTTTCAGCTTTTCTAAAATACCTTTCTTCAACTTTCCGTTTGCACAGTCTTGGAACTAAAACTGACCAGACAGGAATTTGTGCCCCATGAGACTGATTTCCAGTTAGACAGATGAGACAGCAAGAGAGTAAAAGCTCACACGATTTTTCCACATAACACCAACCCGTTACACATAAATACTTTGCCAATTAATTATTGTTCCAGCCCCATGTCTGTGTAGAACCACCAATCTTTCTCTCTTAGCAGGACCCAAATACATTCACAAACATGCTGAAGTTTATCAAGGCACAAGAAAAAAGAAAAATTAATGCCTGAGCTCTGACACACTGATAGAAAATAAAGTGACCAACCAGTAAAACACTGGAGGTGAACAAGCTTCAAAAGCACATAATTAGCAAGGCTCAGGGCAGAGGTCAGAAAGCCTGCTTGATTAAGTAATGCGTCTTCTGGCTGTTTATAACCGTATATGGAAGGAGATAATTTCATATTAGCAAGATTAATTCATTGTCCCTGGAATGTTAATTCAGTATTAAGAGTATCCATTCACTTTACACAAATTAAAGTGGTTTTATTTAAGTGTTAAAATAACAAAGGAAGATTTGTGTCCAAGACAGCATTCCCTTGGTCATTAACTTTTGCTGACACTGAGGTTACAATTTACAGATTCCCTGAAACCATTTTTGGAAACTTACTTGGAAGTTAAACGTCTCCTGTAGCAGAGCAGCCACCTGCTAGTGGTCCGAAGAATAAATACACTTTTAATTTAATAACAACTAAAACAAAAAAAAATTGTTTCCATTTATTGCCCATCTATTCAGAGCTCATGCATTTCTCATTGCTGACATATCTAACTTCTTCAGGTCTTACATGTAGCACATTGGAGTCACTTAAATCCTCAGGCATTCAAAATTTTTGGGTAAAATTCTCTTTGTCTAAGGTGACAGCCCATTTCTCCAGGGTAGCCTCAGCTCCCAGCCCATATGTGGCCCCAGCTGGAGTACTACAGCTATTCCATGGGTCAGCAACAAGCACAGTGACACAGAAAAGCTCCAACTCTGTGCTGCATTCCCACCCTCTCCTCTGAGGCACAGTCCCAGGAGCCAAGAGCTGTCATTCCCACCAGCCATACCTTCCACAAGCCCATTCCTGCCAGCCTCCATCTTGCACTGGGAACAGCAGCAGCTGTCGAAATGCAGCAAATTACACCAAAAGGTGCAGTATGTCCTGGCATTCAACAAGTCTGGCA
The DNA here is from genome assembly GCA_013400855.1 of Buphagus erythrorhynchus. Classification (NCBI taxonomy): domain Eukaryota; kingdom Metazoa; phylum Chordata; class Aves; order Passeriformes; family Sturnidae; genus Buphagus; species Buphagus erythrorhynchus. The sequence continues at coordinate 7,439 of VZTT01070679.1, forward strand.
CTGCTACAGATTTCTGTGCCTGTGCCTTCGATAAGCCACCCCAGAGGCACAGAACAGTGTGCTCAAAGCAACGCACAATTTAAGGGAGCATAACTTTTCTGTCCCCCATCCTCTACCAAGGAAAACGAAAGGTGTTTTAGCCTGACATCCTGATATGATTGAGGAAATAATTTTTCCTGTGTCTTTATTAATCCAGGGAGATTTACAAAACAACAACAAAGCAAAGAGAACTTCCATTCTCTCTTTTCCCTGTGTATTTAAATAGAAGCAGATTAAAAAGAAAAGAAATACACATAGAAAAAAAACAAACAGAAAACAAGATAAATGCAAAGATTCCCTCACTTTAAGTGGATAGCCATGCTCACATTTGTGAAAATGTATATTCATTAAAATGAAGTAATTTTTAACTAGCTTGTGTTTTACATGTATGACCTCGGGTATTGCCTCCTGCATCCTACCCATACACTATTTTGCAGTCAGAATTATTCATTTCTCCATCAGCATAGTATTTGCATGCTAATCAAACACTGTTAATTGTTAACATTGTTAATTACTAACATTGATAATATTTTCCAGTATTATCTTCATTTTACCCTGCAAAGAGAATACATCCGTTTCTGGTGCTCAAGCCCTGATTTTCCAAAGTATGTGACATTAGGGAGTGTTTCATAGGTCAAAGCAAAGCACCTGCTTAGTCACAACTGCCCTGGCAGTCCTAGCTCAGAAATTCCACAAACCAGACTCAGGGACATAAGCAGCAGAGGAAATACAAGAGTGAATTTTGCTGGAAGAATCTTGTCCCGTAACACACATGAAAACAGTTCTTTATGACAGCACTCAACTGTATCATCAATTATGGATGAGAAAATTCCCCTCCTCCCACAGTTCTACTTTGCTGTCCCGTTTCTGACAGAATTGGAGCACAGGATCTAAGTTCTAATTGAGCCTTCAGAAAAGTTCAATGTAACAGGAGAAAGCCTGGTCTTACAGGGAAGAAGAACATGCAGTGATTTAAGTCAAATCAGTATTGGAAAACATTTACACAATGAAGGCAAAGCAATCTCTGTCCTGCACCAGGACATGCCAAGTTCAGAGTCACTTCAAGTCAGGTTTTCTGAATTCAAGGGCAGAGAAGTTCTCTATGGAGAACGGTCCTTACTAAAAACAAAAAACTACCAGCCAACACTCACCCCACTCATCAAAAAAAAAAAAAAAAGGGAAAACAAATTCTACCATGCAGCATCATATTATACCTCCAGGGCTACCAGCAATGAGTGTCAGACCGCAGGGCTCCACCACAGAGCTTTCTGAACTGCCAGAGCCACATTATTCATCACCTGCTCCAGAGGTTGCAGCTGAAGGAAATGAAATAGATGCTTTACCAGAAAAATCTCTGCAGTGTTTGGCAGTCACACATTAGTCACCTGTAATTTGAGGAACTTTGCCCACAGCTACCTTTAATATTGCACCTCTGTGCAAATTACAAGTACAAAATAATATAACATGACAGTGGTTGCAAAGATCTAGGTAATGGAAACTGGCCATGTGCCACCAGGGAACTTTGACTTTTCTCTTTCATTTTCAGGCAAATATAAATCAGTTGCAACTGATACACAGTGTTACCCTTTCCAGATAGATAAATACTGAGAAAAAACCCAAACAACCCACTACTGTCTCATGCTTCAGTTTCTCAGAATCCAGCAGACATTAAACACATAATTTTACATAACAAAGTCTAGCAGTACTGACAATCTCCTCAAAGTTCTCACTAAAATAACCTCCCCCTACACAACCTGAGAGAGCAGACCTGCCAAGATTGAGAGATTGACAGGAAATAATCAAGAGAGAAGGTGACTTAAAGAAATGGTTAAGTAATTTTTTCAAAGAGTTACTTCCTGAAGTAGGCATCACATCATTTCAGCTAAAGCCATGAGACCACCACCGAGAAAAACGTGCCCTGCCTTGCAGGCAGCACTTCAACAGCAAACAGCCTGGGGGACTATCTGCCTCTGGAATCCTTCCCTAGCCTGCATTTCTGTAAAGATGTGAGCACAGAGCAGCACACCTCCCAGAGTTTCCTTCTTCAGCAGGAAAAACAGAGGTAATATAATTAGTCCCAGGCTTAAAAATATTTACATTACTTGAGACCAACGCAGTCTGATGACCTGCAGAGAGAATTGCTCCGGCAGGAACACCTCCTTCATAAATCATTCCGCTCGTTATTCAAACTTAGTTTCACAAGTTTATGCACAACTGAATTCTCGACTTCATCTGCCCGCGAACCAAGGAGTCTGGTAGTCAAAGCTGTTCCCTTTCTTGCTCATGAAGAAATACATCGGGGGAAAAAATTAAAACCTGCTTTCACGACCACGTATTCATTCACAGCTGCAGTGAAGATAATGGAAGGTCCAGCTAGCTACCCAGGGTACTGGGGCAAGTGGTCACAGAAAAAGAACACCGCTGGACTCTCACCGGAGTTAACCTCCAGCTCTCAATAGCCAACACCTCCGGGCCAGCCCGGGCTGGGAACACGCAGTGCTCAGAACCTGCTACGCCGGAGCCCCTGGGGACGACTCTCCGGGGACAGCTCACAGCCCTGGCCCCGGCCACCACAGAGCGCCCGTGCTTCAACGCGTGCGGAGCGAGCATCGCCTCCAGCTCGGCACCGCCGTCCCCCGCCGCCCTCGGCACACCCCGCCAGACCCTCCAGGACCGCGCCGGCGCCCACACCGGGACCCCCGCGCCGGCTCCTCATGCACAGACACCGCCCCGGGCCCCACGAGACCGACCCACTGCCCCAGACAGGGCGAGCCCCGGCCCCGGGCCGCACCGCCCGCCTGCACGTACCCGCCGGGGCAGCGCCCCGTCCCGTCCCATGCCCAGCGCCGCTCCCGCCGCCGGGCGCGCNNCGGGCCGCCTCACGGCCGGTCCGCGCCTCAGCCCCGCCTGCGGCTCTCCAACCAGCGCGGACGGCGGGTTTTGTTTTTCCCTCGGACGCCCTTATAGAATCACAGAACCGTCAAGGTTGGAAGAGACCTCCAGGATCATCCAGTCCGACCATGCAGCCAGCACTGCCACTGTAACCCCTAAAACCACATCAGCCAGCGCCAGATCCAGACGCCTCTTGTACACCTCCACGGACCAAAACTCCATCACTTATTCCAATGCCTGGCCGCTCAAACAGTGAAAATATTTTTCTAACAGCTAATCTGAATCTCTC
>VZTT01070688.1:5365-17001 GCA_013400855.1 Buphagus erythrorhynchus
CTGGAAGAAGGAAACTTGACTGTGTTACCATTTTGAGTGACCTTCAGACCATATGCCCATTCTTGCTCTTATTTTTCTGACATTACTGTCAAGTCACCATACTGAGCACAACCCCATTCTGTTTGAGAACAAATATGACATTAATTTAAATATTTTAAGGGAAAATTCCTCTTGAAATGCATCCTACTGTCCTTGTAGATTAACTGGCTTGGCATAACATGTATTACCACAAAGATGGTAAGGGCATTTATAACTGAGATTCCAATAGCTGACTTCTGAATATGTCATGCTGGGAGGGGGAGGAGGAGCAGAAAGTAGGATAGAGAGAAGAAAAATTAGATAAAGGACAGGGAAGAAAGGTGGATAAATATATAGGACATGTTAAATCCATAAAGATTTCAATGGCAAACTTTCCCTTCTTTGTAGTCTGCAGCCTTCCTGATTTGGGAGGACAGGGCATAAGACTGTGTTATTACAACCAGTCTCCAGTCATCACAGGTAAATAATTATGCTATATGTTTAGCTAAACATGTATGGTCTCAATGAGACTGCCTAAATTTAACTGAGGGCTTCTCATGGTGAAGGATTTGGAAGGAATTACACACACAAAATGAAAGCCAGGAGGAAGTTGAGGCACTCATCATAATGAAAACATCAGTTTCAGCATAAGATGTGACTGTGCAACCCTTCTTGATATCTCTGAAAATTTTGTCCTGTGGGCAGACTTATGGGAGCATCAGTGAGACAGTGTCACATGTCACACTCAGCAGAGCGACAAAACAAGCAATGGTATGGCTGTTCTCAGAATAATGTGAACAATCCTGTATCTAGTACAGACTTAAACTCATGCAAATTGTATGAATAGAATAGAATTGAGTTGAATAGAATGAGGAAGAGAGAAGGGAATTGCCAGTTTTCAGAAGTAAGCTACCTTGGCTAAGTAAATGTTATTCTTTTTTTTTTTTTTTTTAACGAATCAGGACAACACCTAGACAAAAGCATCACAGGAAAAGCGACTCAATTTGGGAAGACACCTCTCTAAAATTATCCAAGTAATGAAAAGATTGTGACTTGTTTTAGTTCTATTGATCAACTACTGATTGCAAATTAAAATAATGTAAAAATGCCCTAATTATGGGTTTCATTAGTTCTCAAGTCTTTCATTTGTTCTAGCATGAATTAGAACAAGGTCTTAGGTTTCTAAAAAAATTCTTCCCCTTTGGGAAGCTATCATTGTGACTTTTTTCTTGTGAATTGAAAAGCCTTCTCTTGTAAAGCATTAGTCTTCTCATATTTACTTTTGTAAGAGCACCAAAACCACCTGTGCTGTCTGTAGCTCCCAAGGCTCTTGTCACCTCCTTCATCACCTCGATGGATGGTCCTTAAAGGCAGTAGTGCCATTTGTGCACACATACATGTAATAGGAGAATGTCACAGAGCTGAAAAGTCACATATGTACACAATGGTCCCATGGGACAAATCAGTCCTAAAGATTCCTGCCTGCCATTTCTGTTAAGAAGATTTACAGGACATGAAGGTTAATGTGCTGGGAGAAGCTGTAGAATAGAGATGAGGTGCAACACTACCATATTTCTATGGTGTCCTGGTTTCAGCTGGAACAGAGTCAGTTTTTGTAGTAATAGTTGGTACAGTGCTGTGTTCTGGATTTAGGATGAGAATAATGTTGATAACACACTGATGTTTTAGTTGTTGCCAACTAGTCTTTATGCTAAGACAAGGACTTTTCATCTTTACATGCCCTGCCAGTGAGAAGGCTGGAAGGCATAAGGAGTTGGGAGGAGCACAGCTGACCCCAACTGGTCATAGGGATATTCTACACCATATGGCATCATGTTCAGTGCATAAACAGTGAGGAAAGCTGGCCTGGGGCTCCAGGAGCTCAGGAACTGGCTGGGCATTGGTTGGCAAATGTGAGCCAGTTGCACTGTGCATCACTTGTTTTGTGTATTCTAGTTATTTTTATTATTATTGACGTGATTATCATTTCTTCCCTTGTCTGTCCTAATAAACTGTCTTTGTCTCAACCCATGAGTTTTCTTGCTTTTACTCCTCTGATTCTCTCCCCCATCCCACCATGGGGGGAGTGAACTAGCAGCTATGTGGGGCTTGGTTGCTGTCTGAGGTTAAACCACGCCACATGGAAAAATGAGTAAAGTCATATGGTGAAAAGAAAATACATCTGCCTGGGAAATTTGCCATAGTGTGGGGGGGAAAAAAGAAGGTTGACTTTAACTAAAACAAGATCTAGTAGGAAAACTGTTCAGGCCAATTTCAGATGCCATAACTTGGCTGCTTTTGCTTCAGTACTGGCCAGCCCTGTCACATTACCATTCAAAATATTTTCAAGATCACTGCTTTCTGAATTGAGTACTGGAGTGCAGCCAGGTGGCCTTGATCAATGTGAAAGGGCAGCAGCACAAGAAAAAGTCACAGAGTAGGAGATAGAGATGGAATATGGCTCTCTGCCTGGGTGATACCCATCTCAGACAGCAATGGGGCAGGACATACCTGCACGCTCACTGAGATGTGTTTTGTCTCTCCCAGAGAGTCACAGATCTTTACCAAGATCTGAAACCAGCTTCACTCACCTACTGTGATGTGGTGTTGTGCAGCATTGAACTGAGGAAGAACATGTCTCTCTTTGTTTTACATCACTGTCACCCCTGGTTATAGGCTCTCAAAAGTAAATCAGCTGTGCCACCGCAAAGATCCTTACTCATGGTGTCTCACACCATGTTCTAGAGATCAAAGCCCCTCAAGCCATGGAAAGAAGTGCTGTCACTCAATGTTTGCCATTGTAAACTTCTTCCCATTCCTCCACCAGGCACACACAAAGGCTGCTGTTTTGATGAAGGCTTTTGTAAAGGATGCCTGGAATTGCAACATAGCTTGGGTTGTGTGGGGAGATTACTGAAGCAGCGGTGGAACTGAATGTTCTAGCTTATAATGAGGGGACATTTTGCATCAGTGAAAACTTTCTGAAGCCTTTCAGTTCTTGTCCATTGGCTTTTGAAGATGGTAATGTATGATCTTTAAGGATGATAGGTCATGTGGGTGTACAGCCTACTGCTATGTACCAGAAGACTGAAAGAAAAGCAAGTATCTCCATCTTCCTTAAAATTCAAGCAGAGGTCAAGAAGTACTGTAATGGCATTTTCCTCAAGACAGTGAGCAGGCTGTTTCCTGAAAGGTACTCATTGGCTTTAACTTTCATCTTTACAGCATTGCATTTATTGCATTTTTTTTTTTTTTGGCCACATCTGCTCTTTGTTCTAGTTAGGTAAAGGAAGACTAAGTTACATTTTGAAGATGTAAGAAGAATTTTGGAGGTAGGAGTGCTTATTTCTTTCAGAATTGAAGAGATGTAGAAATAAAAGAACAAAGATAAGCCCTTCTTTCTTCACTGGCAGATCCTGGTATCTTATCCAAGACGTTTGCAATACATCTTAGCCAGCTGAGAAAAGACTAGAGGCGTGAGACAGCTGATCTTTAAAACTGAGGCCTTAACAAGAGAGTTTTCTTTCTGAAAAACTGTGCTTTTTTCAAGGTATTACAACTTTATGAAGTACGGTTTGGATGGGTTTCTTTCCACTTAAGAGGCTACAAAGCAGAATTGTATCCAAATTAATGGAGTTTAGTTTTGATGACAGAACATTACATAAAACAAAATGGGTTTTTGTCCTGTAATTTCCTTATCCATAAACTTGTTGTTAGAGGATATTTTAAGGCACATAGGAATCTGAGAAGAGGAGGACTACATTTACCTTCAGGTTCAGTTTCCAGAATGAAAACTTTCATGGAACAGAGTTAGTTTAGAGAAATCTGTGGTACAGCTGCCGCACAGTACACAGGCTACAAACTGAGGTTTAGCAGAAGGATAATACCTGTAGCTGAAGACTTTCAGCCAGAGTTATAAACTACTGAAGGAAGGATAGGAAGTGGAAAGGTCATCGGTTCTGTGCCACTGTAGGACAGGTTAAAGTTGCAGGTGATGGAAGGAAAGAAGGAAACAGAGCATGTCCCATGCTATGGAGAGCTATGGGATGTGCTAAAGGAATTTGATCTGGGTAGGAAATCCTATTCTATCCCTGAATTTTGAGGAGGTTTCAACCTTTCATGGCTGAGAAATCTGGACTGATAGAAGCTCCTGCAGATCCCACTTGACTTACTGTGTCTAACCACCTCTAGAGAAAAGCATAAGAGAAAGGCAGCTATGCAAACTACAACCACCCCTTCATTTGGTGGTCACTGAAACTAAGTTACAAAAGCTTTATCACCTGCTGATAAACCTATCATGCAGGTTTTGAAATAAATAACAATGACAGAAAAGCAATCCACTCTTCCAACCATACTTAAAAACATCAAGTCAGTTACCGAAGGATTTGTACTGCAGTTTAATTTATATGAATGAATTAATCTATGTTTGTTTTGACTACTGTGATCCTTGAGTGGCTGGTGAATTCTTAGGGGCTCCTCCTTTCTGTTTAGACCAGGCTCTTCAAGGTAGGGACTGTTTATGGTTGGCTATGCACGATATCCAGAAGACTTCTGTGCAGACCTCAGAAACTTATAGGCACTACTGGAATTCAGTATTGAATTAAAAAAAAAAAAAGACATTTTAAAATATTAAAAGGTTTTACAGGAAACAGTGATTGTTAGTCCCTCACGCTTAGTTTTGTCCTCTGCTAAATATTGCTGGAGAAGAGAATTCACTGATATTACTGCTTGCTTACTTGTGGCCTGAACGTATAATGCAGAGTCACAGTCTGGGTTTGTTTTTTTTTTTCTTCTTTTTTTTTTTTTTTCTTTGTCCTGACAGAAAGATTTCGGGATTTACTGCTTCTGCATTCAAATCAAGATACAGAGATTCTGCCCATCTTTCAGCAGAGACGCTATCCCAAGTAAGTAAGATTGTCTTCTTGGGAGAAATAAAATCTTTATCTATTTGCAGCGAGGGAGAGTGAAGCATTTATAGCACTGTACATGCTCAGTCCTTAGTCAGAGCTGTCAGGGAGCCATGCTAGCACTGATCTCTGCAGTCTTTGAGTGGTGTTGAGGAGAAGTAGACATGCATTGCAAGCACGCTCAGCTGTCGGTGGGGGAGGTGGTGGAGCACAGATGTTGAGCTGCCTGGATCAGTGTCTGGTGGAACTTTGTTTCTCTGTTGGCACAGGTAGATGTTTTGTCAGGCTAATTCCCACTCTTGCCTTCTGGAATTCCATCATTTATGGTGACAGATTCCCTTGAATTTTGATAGGCTTTCCTCTGAAAGCCTGCAAATACTAGGAAACATTTATTTTCTGCCTTTTTTAGGGGTATATGTTTGCCTATATCTCTAAAGGGATCGAAAGAGTAGTGTTGAGTGTTAAGGAGGTCTTGAATGTATTTTGTATCCTGGACAATACCTCTTCTTTTTCCAGGTGACATACCTGAGTGAAACAATAAAAGCTCTTTTATATTGACTAGCTCTTATATTGACTAGCTCTTATATTGACTAGAAGAAACAGTGACTTTCATCTTGAACAGAGGCAGTGAAGGAGAAAAGAAGAAACAGTCCTCAAATTAACCCTGACCAGAATGAACAATGAAAGAATGCTAGTGCAGGGTGGACAGAGGGAGGAGACAGAGGAAAGAATGTATGAAGACAGTCCCTCAATGATGATGGAAACAAGCAAAGTTATTTATTTTAGTTATTATTGTTAGGAGGTTTCTGAAATAGATAAGAAATCAGTGAAGCTAGATATTCTCTTTGAATCTGATAATACAATTTTTTTTAAGAACAGACAATTAGAGAGGCTGAGTGCGAATACTTGAAAATAAAAGCACTCAAGGATGAAACCCTGATTCTGAAAATGGTAAAGTTTTGCTTTGACTTCAAGAGAGACAGTTTTATCTCCCTAAATTTCTTGTTTGCACTGTCTTTTGTCACGATATTACTGGAACACTGTGGAGGTACAATATATGAAATAGTGGAAGGCACCTTATGTGTATGGATTGATCTGCTTGTTTCATTAGGACTTCCATGAAATATTACTTTTCTCCTCATCCTTTGTTACCCTGGCAGTACTATGCTTTGCTTGGCTTAGATTATTTGATTTTTGATATGGACTCTGTCATACTGGTCTGAGAAACCAGTTCATTGTCCTTCCTCAAAGAACAGACTTATCTCTGTATAAATCATTCCTAAGATGTTTGACTTTCCATTTCATTACATTCAATTTATTGCTAGCATTCTTGGCAAAAAGTCTCCTAATAATATTACACAATGTCAGATTCATGGGCGAATGAGTTGTCTGTTGTCTTCTGACAGAGGATGCGTTCAACTCTTCAAAGATCACAGAGCAAAGAGCTTGCATGGAGCTCTGCTGCTGTTTGAAGATATCATTGCTTTGTGTCACAAAAAGGATACGTGTTTTCAGCCACGTTACTTGGGAAGGTTGACTGATTCCTCTAACCTACAAAAGTCAGCCAAATTTTGGCACCTAACCAAAAAGAAGTTTGTGTAAGTTCTTAAAAGCAATAGATTCTTGTTTATAGCATCATTAATTGGTGCAAATGTTACAGAAATTTATCATATATTACAGCTCATTTAGAAACTGGTTAAACACTATCGACATATCCAAATTTCCCCTGAGAAATTGCCTTTTGAGCAAGGTACTTGTGTTCAGCAAAGTAGAAAACCTGTTTATCTTCATAATATATTTTGTCTTATTCTCATATGATTTTTTCACCTTTCCTATTCTTATTTGCACTGAAGGGTCAGTTAGCAGAAATTAAGGTAATGAAGAGACAGATCTCATAAATCAGTGTCCCTTCATTGACTTCAGTTGGGCAGTGGCTGGTTGTGCTGCATTAGGATCTGAGCAGGAAGATCATTTTGATGTGATGTTGTCATAGGACACAAACTGGAGCTTGTAATGATTAAAGAAATCTTAAGAATATTGAAGGCTAAAAATAGAAGAGTATTCTTAGTAATGACTTAGCTGAATAGTTTGACTAAGCAGGGCTTAGTAGGTAGAAAGGATAAAAGTTTTCACATATTTAAGAGACAAATGTCCAAAGGAAGGACATTAGATAGGAGGATGTTTAGCACCACTCAGGATACTTGGAATCATTGCAATAAATATTAAAGCTAAATGGGCAAACTATAATCCATCAACTTTTGGAAGAAATAGAAACTTTGGTGTTCTTGCCTGAATTATGTTCTTGTTCATTTATTACATTAAGACCTGAACTCTTTCCCAGGTAATAGCAGGACAATTTTGGGTGCCTGGTGTTCTCAGAGGTGTTCATGCACTGGAATGGCTGGGAGAAATTTTCTAGAATATGCATGGATATTTTCCTGTATTTTCTGGGAAAAATGTGTCAAAGAAACATGCTTTGCCCTCCTAGTTGATGGAGAAATGTGGGATCCTTTTATTGTCCTTGTGTTTGCCGTAGTTTATTTGGATAACCTTGGCTTAGTCACGGAGCCAATACCTGCTCTGGCAAGCAGAGGAGGCTATAGAGAGGCCTGACCTTACAAAGATCAGGTCTTACAAAGCCACAGAGCACATCACCTTGACTTGTTGACCGAGTGCCTGCAGGTCTCATGGCATCATGAGCACCAGTGGTCACCGTGGCCCGTGGGCTGGGATGCAGTGCTGTGCCAGCACATGGGGCCAGCACCCACCCAGCCAGCCAGCCCAGCCTGCAGTGCCTGTCCTCTCACTTCCCTGCACCAGGCTGCAGAGCTGCAGGAGCTTGGCTCTGCCTTATGCTTCAGTCTCATGCCTAGAGTTTTTAATGAAACACACTGCACTGCATGTAGTTACATGTCACAGAACTAGCAAGAGCAGTCTAATTAGGCAACTCTTCTTAATACCTCAAGTGACTAATGTGGTTCAGGAATCAGATGTGACTAAACCCCCCTTATCCACCTCATCCACAAACTAACTTGTCCACAAAGAGAAATATTTTGAGGGGAAAACCTGTCTCCTTGCTGACATGAGGCCATTACCATGTCCACAAGGATTCACATTCCTGAAACTAAGAATAAACCTGCAGCTGTGGGCAGCCAAATGGGTTGGGGTGCATAACTGCTGCTGAGCGTAGCCACATGGGAAAACCCTCTGCCCACAAAACAAATGACAGACGTATTTGCAGCTTGGTCCTGCTCTCCCTCACTCCACAAGCCTGCTGAAGTCATTGGGGGGAGTTACATCAATGCAATCAGGTCTGTCAGCAAACCCAACTTTTTGCAACAAATCTTATCCTGACTCCTTACTTTTCAAATGAGCATTACGGCCCCTGTATCTCATAAAAAACCTTTAAGAGTTTCACACTGAGCACATTTCTGCAGGAGCTTTTCTCATGTTGGTATTCAGTTCATGCTTTCCTTGCTTGCCCACTTTGCTGATGACATTCCTACATGGTTTTTTTTCAGTTTCACTCACGAAATGCAAGAACTGCTAGAGTGCAGCAAAGGCTACACAGGATTGCTGCTGAAGAAGGCACTATGCTCATTAATTTGGCTGCAGGGTCCAGCATGTGATAGGGTGGCTGATGGTAGCAGGGGCTTAGGTTGCTCCATCCCCTCGGGGTCTGGGATCTTTCCCTGCTGACTCCACTCTGCCCTGACTGCCTGTGCTGTGTGCACAAGGGAACGATATGCAATTGCCCTGAAGTGCCAGGGAGAAGTGCCACTTGTCGCTGGGCCTGATAATGTCAAAAGAATAAAACAAACCCAAAAGAACAGAATGATAAGGGAAGTGATGAAAAGAAGTGCAAGAGTGAGAAATTAGGTTGATGGGTGAATAAGGCAGGAAGGAAGCTGACACCATACAAAACAGCACTTAAAGAGGGATGTGCCAGAAATGCTACTGGCATTACAGGTTTTTAGCAAGTTTTTTTCTGTCTAGAAGTAACTTGAGAGTTGAGCTGTCCTTTATATTTTCAAGTTATTGCTGAAATCCTCACATAAATTTGTGGCTTTTTTAGAGGGATTATTTGCTCCTTTTTTTTTCCCCTTCAGAAATATTTGCAGTCTTCACTCTTATCTTCTGTGGGTTTAGTAAAAAAGTTTTTGAATGATTCAGAGATTTTAAGAACAGAAGGAGCAGTTCCAGCTAATTTGAGTCCCTTCTTAACATAAGCCATAGAGCATTACTGATAATCCCTGCAGCAAGTTTTTCATTCAGCCAGAGCAGGAATTTAGAATCAAATTGAGATGTTAGAAACTGGAAAACTCACAAGCTTTTAGATCAGCTTGTTTCAGTTATCAGTTACTTCACCTGTGATAATTTTTTTTTAACTTCAGTTTCCAGTTTCTGCCATCTCACTGTACCATTTTCTGCTGAACAAGAAAGTCCTGTATCATCTGAAATTGCACCACCATACAAAAGGGTGGAGGTCAGTTTAAAACTTGCTCTTCTCTTGAACAAAGTAAATAATAATTTTTTGCAGGGTAAGGCTTGCTAACAAGGTCTCTCCCAAAATTTTAAAACCTTTCAAAAGTATTCCCACTTATTTTTAAAATAAAGCAAATAAACAAAATAAAATAAATTTAAAAAAAAAAAAAGAATTAAAGAAAAAGGCAGGAATGAAGGAAAACAAAATTTTGGAGACTGTTTCCATAATGTGCACATAGTGAAATTACAGCACTTCTTTATAGTCAAATAAGGAGACAATCTATACTCATAAATTCGACTGTATAAGAAATCAATCTTATTCTTTAAATGGAATGACAATGTCTTGAATTTTGGAGGAAAAAAATGAACTTAGAACCTAGCAGGTATGATGAAATAATATTCCAAATACATTTACTTTCCATCAGTGATAAAGTTACAAACAATTCTTTGGCATATATTCACAATAAATTAGGGTAGTCTTCTTGTGTATGCACAAAAATGCTGGTAATTTTCACATCATGAAAAATCCCAGAAAATACAGGATCTTGATATATGTGTATATATATGCATCTTCAAATACATATTTGTGAAGGTCATCTTTGAAAAGCTGCTGAAAAGTTTCAGCTCAAACAAAGCTAAATGATGTTATTCAGTTCTCATCATGGAAAAGTCTAGACAAATAGACGGCAGAAAGTTAGTGCCCTCCCTAAACCATTGTGTCTTCTGGTTCCCAATTGCTATTCATTTTAATGATAATGGATCTGTAAAGGATCTGTGGCAATTTCCTACAGCTTGAGATCTGAGCCAAGAAACAGATAAAATTTCATAAATTATACCTCAGGAGTAAAACTTCTGTCTTATTTGCAGCTGTCTTGAGAACATTTTTCTTTTTAGAGGGAAATAATTTGTGCCTAACTGAAGAAAGTAGTGAGTTGTGGCTGCTGGAAGTGATGCTGCTCAGTCAGTGCATCCACTGAGATTCCCTTGAATCACAGACTGAAACTTGCACAAGAGCAGCTAGCACGATCATGGCCTAGAAACCCAGTTCAGTTTGCACTAGAAACAAAGGCAACATCTTCCCTGATGTTCTTCAAGGGGAAAAATCATGACCTATGTGTTCATGACTGAGTCTTCATTGCAAAGGCAAAGAGATTTTTAATTTTAAAAAGAGGTGGAGAACTTTTAAGGAGTGGTTTTCTATGAAAGGCTTCCTGTGAAGTCCTTTACAAAAGATGTCCTCTTGTTATAGAGGAAAAACGGAGGCATGGGACTCTGATGTGAGTTACCAGCATCATATCTGAGACTATGACCTTGGGATGAGACCAGAAATAGAAATCAGGTCTTCCACAGCCCTTTCAGTTGTGTGCAGTTGGCTCTCTCATCTGAAATAACATCTATCCTGTTTTCCACTGCGAAAACACATGGCCTGCCCATATTGCTGAAATCAGATGGGAAGGTGCCAAATGAAGGAGCCTTTCAGAAGTGCCCACACAAGCACTTTTAATGCTTTGTGTAGCATTGTACATGAAGCATGAAAATTACTGATGTTGAAATGCTCCAAAACTTATTTCAAAATGCAGGCTGGAAGCAAACTATCTCATCATCAGTCAGAGTCCTCAGAAACCTGAGTTTCAGAGAATTTTGATGACTTGGTTAAAAAAGAGACTTTGATGATTTGAATAATAAAAAAAAGATATCTGCTTAAGGAATCTGGAATGACCTTTAAAAGAAATGCAAGCTGTTTATAGAGAAGAATATTTTTAGGGGGTTGAGATTTTGTCTCTTTTTTAAAATTCTTTTCTTAAATGTTTTTATTGTGACTTTTTGCAGTGATAACACCCTATTCTTTAGAGTTTACAAACCAGTGCAAGGCTGAGCTCCATGACAATAAAATCTCCAATCTAAGTAAAGTGCATTTTCCTGTCATTAGGAATTTTTATGAAATTGAAAGAAAAATAGCAATGGGGTAGCTGGTGGCTATTCATTAAAAAGAGCAATCATGTTATAGGAGTAAAAATGCAAGTATTGGATCTAAATCTTTTTGAAACCGAAATGAAAACAGAAAGAAAGAGGACAGTAATTCATACTGTGTGTTACATCTTTGAGCTCAGATTCTACAAAGAACTCGTGGACCCATCCAGATAATATCAAACAGGACCAAGTCAGTGTCTTGAAATATAGGACTACATTTTAAGCTAAGATATGGGTCATAAATTCCTTGAGACA